>JAITYT010000528.1:947069-960474 GCA_025433975.1 Liostenogaster flavolineata
ACGAGTTCCGCCACGTTGTATCGTAGATATTACACCTTATATTTGTTATTGACAGTACTTCTCTATTCAATGAAAAATAGCACATAATTTTGTTAAGATAATTACATAATCCATTAAGGCGTCCATCGACAATATTTCAAAGAATATTAACTAAGAAAAATTAAAATTAAGGTATTCTTTAACTAATGCATAATTACATATCTTCATCTACCGCGCAAGACGCTATTTATACAATAATCGAACTTAATTATTGGAAAATGAACATAGTTTGCATTCACACAAAACGATAATAAGCATTTCTATATCGTTATTGAAGGATAATAGGCGCCTCGTACCGTAAGGCTTCCTTCTTTTCTTCTTTAAAAATACGCAAAAAGTGCAAAAGATTCGAATATTTCTTTTTCCGCTTTACAAATACAGCGTCATCCATAGTATTCAATTTTCCGTTGCTTACGCATTATCGACACCAATTGTAAAAAACATTTGTGCCATAATGTACGGATAAACGCTTCCTTTTTTTTTCTTTTTTTTTTTAGAATAAATAATACTACATTCACTTTAGTTAAACACGCAGTGTCTTGGCTTCGTCAAAAATTCTCAAATCCTTATACAAGACAGATCTTGGAAATTTTTGACGTGAAAGTTATCTCCTTATTTTACATGAGGCCGTTAAAAATATTTCTTTTTACATTTGTATGCTTGAGAGGAAATAATTATTTTTCATTTTCGTCGAGATGATATTTTCCGAATCATCCGTTATTAGAGTTGCTCGTTACAAGACTTAACACTATGATAATGAACAGATTATATAATAGGAACGTGTTTTATTATCAAAAATCCGTACGTTCAGCATTATTGCTCACATAACGAATGTTGTGTAAAAAATGAATCGGTCGCAGATGGACTGTTTATCGAGTTAAGTCGTCGAGATTACGCATTCTACACAATGTTCAAAATTTTCTTCGATTGCATTATCTTTCCGTAACGTAATAGGTAATATCATTTATATCATTTATATCGTGTACCTCAAATTCATCGATCGGTGTTATCAATTTTTCATAATTTGAAAAAAGAAAACCGTACCTTCAAATTAGCACATATATGTTTGTTCCCTTTACGAAAAATTTGTACGAACGGTTTCTTCGATCATGGACGAAATTTGTACACGTCTTAATGCACATGTTAAACAATATAATTTATATATTATCCACATCGACAACAAATAGAAATAGTAATTGGAAAGTAAAATCGAAAATGCCAAAAGTGTCAAATAATTCTTTTCGCAATTATTGGACGACCGAAGCTTTATTTGTCATCGCTAATAACGGTGAAAATCGTATTGAATTATTTAATAAGCCAGTAAATTTGATAAGTCGTTTCAAACGTAAAGAGTATAAAAATTTATTTAGTACAGTTGTCTTCGTTCTTAATGGAAAATGTTGTGACACTTTTCGCTTTTCTTTATTTGCATTTCTCAATATTATTTTGCAAATGTCTGCGTCAAGTGTTAAAGTCTTTAGCCCTCAAAAGTAGTATTTTAAAAGGTCGAAAGATTTATTAAGGACAATAATTATTCCCAATGTTATAATATATATGTGTGTGTGTGTGTGTATAGATACGCACACGCACACATATATACACATATAATATATACACACACATATATGTGTGTGCGCGTGTGTATATGCATCGATAAAAGAAATAATCAAATAAGATCACTTTAAAATTCTCTTCCAAAT
The DNA here is from genome assembly GCA_025433975.1 of Liostenogaster flavolineata. Taxonomy (NCBI): domain Eukaryota; kingdom Metazoa; phylum Arthropoda; class Insecta; order Hymenoptera; family Vespidae; genus Liostenogaster; species Liostenogaster flavolineata. The sequence continues at coordinate 948,809 of JAITYT010000528.1, forward strand.
GGAGCTGATAACCGATCGCTTAACAATCCTGAAGCCTCGACCCCTAATTAGTTTATAATTAAAAATATTAAAAAATGAAGAATAACATTTTTTAGATCGTTCGTATTTTTACACGCTGTACACAGTGATTGCAAAGTCAATGTCTCTACTTGAGAAAATCAAAGCAATAGCAGCAACAAGGATAAATACGTACGTTACTAAGGAGAACAATGAAGTATCAACATTTTCATCGTTACGTCAATAAGAATATGCAAATAAAATTTCCAAGCTGGTAGGTCAGGAGAATCTGTGAGACTCAGGAAGACGCTTCCAGAGATTTTGATTAAAATGGAAGCTCTAGGTTTTTACCTACGAATATTATTAATGGTATAGTATTAATGCGGGGAACCACGCAGCAGCGGTCAAAATTATTTATGCTGTTTAACGAACTCGTAATAGTTTATATATTCATAATAACATATTTTTATTGTCTACTTACATATCTGTCGAATTTTATTTCAATAAGTGCTTAGACAAAAGAGTAAATTCTCATTTTGATAAAACCAAATTACGAGTGCTATACAATTTAAACTATAATTCTCATTTGCGAAGGATACAAATAAATTTTATGAGTGATCTCATAATTCGTCGATGCATTAATTCATTCAAATAGTAATTTTTTTCAAAATAACGTCAGTGCAACTTCTATCCGAATACCTATAATTCGATTGTTCCTTTTTCATTTCCCTGTTATCGATGTAATTAGATTAAACGATTTGGTCGATTCTTTTTTTATTTTCCTATCAATTTGATTAGTCAAACACAATAAAAACCCATTTCAATTTAAGCAACGCGTATTAGAAATTACAATACAATACAAAAGTACTACTCAATGGACACACTATCATTTTCCTTGATTATCTTATCGACAATCAAAAAATTACCGTGGTTAAATGCATCGCATATCATCTATTTTCGTAATAAAACGTTTTATACAGTCGCATATTATCTTGCTTCAAATTGTCCAATGTTCACAAAAAGTAAATATAATGTATTTTCTTTTAAGCTGCTCCGTGCCTCCTTCAATTATTCTCACAGCAAATTACTTATGATTACTTACTTTACTAGTACTTCGTACTTACATTTATCTACTTGAGTTTGCTCTAAACCACGATTCTTGCAATTTAATTTGCCCTTTGTTTACGAAAAAATTGTTAGCGAGTATACGATATACAATATTTCTTTTCGAAAGAAAGGCGTCGAGACATTCAGTAAAAATGTTGTTTAAAGTTGGCTCAATGATGATTTGTTAAATACAATACAATTTTTGTAATATTAAAAATATAAAGAATCAAAAAATAATTATGAAGTGGAGGTTCGTAAATTGACGTTCTTACGAGAGGAAAAAATGCGAGAAAAAATGAGATCTTAAAAAATAGTAGTACTACAAAAATGAAAAACGAAACTATACAATTCAGAAAATTGATAGACTAAAACGTTATTACTCTTTATCCGCCTTTCCAGTCGAAGACTGAAAATAATTATAGCCCTTTTGTGTATGGTGTAGAGATACTATGTTAACATATTTTTTTGTATGTACAAACTTTCTTTAAAATATTTTTAAGCAAAACTAAAGTAAAAAAAATATGCCATTTCCCATATACCCTGACCTACCAATTACCCATTTCTCAAACTGGAAACTACAGCAGTTAAGAGATTACTTCTAATCGTAACATAATATTTTAAAGACTTGTGCATCACAAACGATATCGGATAGAAAATATTTTCGATTAATTCAATTGCATAGTGAATTCAAGATAGATCGCGAGTAAATAGATTTTACCAGTCAGCCTTTGAAATCTACTTTGTTGCATAATGCGCTGAATAATTGAAAATATGTCTGAAAGATGTAAAGTAAAATAGAAGAACACTGAATGAGGTTTCTAATCTAATTCAAAATACTGTAGCAGGTATTATGACCATGTACAAGTAAATTAAAATTAATTGTATATCTTTATTTTACAAGTTATATTGGTAAAACAAAGAAATCCCCAATCCCAGATAATTTGTAAAATCTCTAGGATCGATAATCGATTATGCAGAGTTTGGGCACATGGTGACCAAATATGTGACGGTGTTTTCGACAAAATTCTTAGAAGTAAGGGGCGGCCACATTTCGTATAAAATGATAAAATGCGACATACTACAAATGCATCGTTTCCATGATAAACGAATATTCGTTTTCGAATTATTTTGGAAATTTTTTGAAATATATAACTTGAATCTAAAGTGAGAATTTTAATTTGAAATTAAGGTCGAGATAACAAAGAGGAGAAAGAAGCGGATTGTACTAAAATATTAATAGTTATATTGCCATAAGAACTCAATGAAGAAGAACACCATCACAGCCTGCGAGAGAACAGAGAAACAGCTGCTGTTCAATTTTAAAAAATTGTGTAAGTGCTATATCTGACGTTCGTCGATACTACTTTTATCCGGTCAGCCAAAATTTATGGGTCCACAGATACACAACCGAATCAATTAATGATTCTTGATACGTAAGAATGGCAACAGGTGCGCCATCACATGTAACAAGTGGGGATATAAAAATTAATGTATATATGTATAGATAATCTAATCAGCTATCTTCCATTACAAACTAGCGTCTATTTAGTAACTGATATTTATATAGATCTCGGTCTTAAAATTATAAAACAGATTAGTCTGCCTGTCGATATTCACTATTATTATTGCAGCTTTAGTAAGGTATAAATCTTCTTCGTGTAGCAATATCCTTGTTTTCGCGGTTGTCATCGCGGAAACATATAACTTGATCCAGAATGACTGGACGGAAGAGGGCTCGCTTAAATCGCGACGACAATATCGTTCCGTTCCACGACTCCAATATTATTGTTTTTAAACTGCGTTTGAAAATCGATTCAACCGATGATTCTAAATTTTCATTCTAAATTTTTAGTTCGAAATTATAACTTGCGACTTACGACTTGCAAAAAATATATCCAATGCATCGAGGGAAAAACAATGATACGGTGTTAAAAGAAAAACTGTTAAATCGTAAAATGAAGAAATCTTTGACTACCTGAAAAATAACGAATGCTATAATCCCGTATTTTGCACACACATAGCAACTGCCTTCACGTAATGGAATCATTATTTTTAGCTAAGTTCGTTCCTAATTAAATTTTGTTGGCACTATTGCACGCCGATATTAAAGGTTTTAATAAAAGATTTGAATAACACGTTCATCACTACCGTTCACCGTTACGATGAAGCAACGAGTTAGCCAATTGATAACGTAAAATAAATCGATAAACTTCGATCAGTACGAAGTTACCCAAACATATTTGTAACGAATTAGAAAGTTTGTAATTATCGTGCGAAGGTTTTATCGAATCCAAAATTACATTCCTAAATAACGTATCTCCTACTTCGTGTGACAAAATATAAAATAGATTTACTTTTCATATCGATCTGTAAGAAATTTTGTCGATAATAGTGTGGTAATCGAGAGTTTTTCTTTTTCGATTTTGTACGAGCCGAACTCTTCCGAGTCACATTCCACAGAACTACTCACTCGCGAAGATATCGCAGAGTCACTTGAAACATTTTTCTCTCTATCTTCAGGCTATTCAACATAGTCACGAAGTCTCATATTTTTTTATGGGATTCGAATTAATGGTCACTTCGGACACACGACTCCTCCCGTATATAAATCTTCGTCCTTATATTATACACCCATGCGCATATTCCGTATATCCCAATATTTAATAATTGTTTAACCAGGTCAACTTTTAACCTTTTTACCAGCTCCTGAAAAGTATTCTCTAGCTGAATCATTTAGGCTCTGGGAAGGCAACTTGACACTTGTAGACTTCTTCGAGCATGACTGCCTGACTTTGACCCTGACTGACAGTGACGGGTGTAGTGGCGTTCACGACAACAACCTGCTGACCCTGCTGGGCTTGTTGCGACTGCTGCTGCTGCTGCTGCTGCTGCTGCTGCTGCTGCTGCTGTTGCTGTTGCTGCTGCTGTTGCTGCTGCTGCTGCTGCTGCTGTTGCTGCTGCTGCTGCTGCTGCTGCTGCTGCTGCTGTTGCTGGTTAGCCGGATTTGTTGGTTGTGCGTTGCTCGGATTGTTTGCGCTCGGGTTTCTAGCTGTTTGACCGTATTTCTCATGAATAGCACGATGACGTTTTAATGCAAAGCGATCGGAAAAACCTATCTCACATATATCGCATCTGGAAAAGAAGCTTATTAAACATAATATTTATTTATTACTTTAAAAGAACGTATGCGATAACTTTGAGAGAGGTTCTTACCTGTGTGGTTTTTCACCTGTATGTACTTTTGCATGATTTTTCAAATGTGTAGCTTGATTAAAGGCAGAACCACATATATTACATCTATATGGCTTTTCACCTGTATGAATTCTTCTGTGATTCCAAAGAGTCGAATGTCTAGCGAATGTTTTCTCGCACACTTCGCATTGATAAGGACGTTCCCCAGAGTGAATTCTCTCGTGATTTTTCAAATGTGGACTCTGCGAGAACTGCATGCCGCAGACACTACACTTGAATGGTTTCTCGCCCGTGTGAACTCTCCCATGGTTCTTCAAATAGGCAGCTACGAAGCACGAATTCCCGATTATACGACCGATCGATATTTTAAAGAAGAGAAAAGGAAAACACGTTCTAGTCGCGGATGGACAAACGCTTCGCTTAAATACGACACATGATCTTACCTTTTGCAAAGGCTAAACCACATACTTCGCACTTGAACGGCTTATCTCCGGAGTGAAGTCGTTTATGGGACCATAGCGATGAATATCGAGAGAACGTGCCATCACATACATTACAGTGAAACGGCTTCTCTGCTTGGTTCTGACTGTTTTGTTTGCCACCTGAAATGGTAAATATAACCAAAATTTTAGTTTTCCTCAAAGGGCCAGTTCTACAAAAAGATATGCTCAAGGTTGACTCATGGTATATTCTAAAAAACGCGAGACACAGGATTGTGTATGGCTTGATATGTCTTTTTTTTTTCTTTTTTTTCTTTTTCGTGATACATCCAAAAGAGGAATTTTGTTCGATCGTAATAAAAAATGAATTTCTAATAGAACGACAGTTTATCAAAGTAAATTGAATCGTACTATTAAAACGTGTGATCATGCAGATTGTAAAGAATTAGTGCATCATCAGAAACTTGAAAATTATTCGTAATATTGCTCGAATATATGTATCGTAAAGAAGAAATATCGAGACCTCTTATGGCTTGTATCTTGAAATAAAGGACGCACTAAGAAAACAGAAATTCAAAATAGTTTTCGCACGTGGGCAATTTCAAAGATAATTTATCAGATTTATAAAACTGTCCCTTAGGGGAGATTTCATTCCGTGCACTTGTCCTTAAATTTAGATGTCGACAGTTCTACCAGAAAGAAAATAATAAATTTAATAATTTGCAAAAACACCAGCGAAAATTCATAAAAATTCTGTCTATCTACTACAAATGCATGCAAACAGAAGAATCGTAAATAATATGAAAATAAAATATTATACTAAGCTCGCATAATGATATCTTTGATCATTTTAAACAACGTATGCGTATATAAACATAACGAGAATAGCTTTCAAATACGTAAAACCGTAAGAAAACTAAACGAATCCAAAATTTTGTCATTTTTCAAAATCATTATTGCGATATACATAATTAATAATTTAGAAACGTCGTATAAAGTTCAAAAAATATAAATATTTGAACTGTCCCCATCCAAAGCAGAGAGGTTACTTAAACAAACTAATTACAACACAGTAACCCCATATTCTTTTTGTGGTTGTAATTTTATCCGACTTACTTCCTATGATGATGCGGCCTGTCGCCTTGCAGCCGCCACACTTTGCGAGGGAACTGATTCCAGAATCTAGTTTTTCGTCGTGTTTACCTACCATACACCACCCGATGTACGATCATGATAGTAATGAAATGATAGAAATATGGAGGAAAGGTGACTAACGTTTAAGAAGGAAAATGTTTCGCTCTTTACGTAATAAAAACATAATTAGACGAATTACATATGGGAATCATTAAACATCGTAACATTCGTTTTGGCTAAACGCGTATCAGGAGTTACACGTTAAACGTTAAAAAAACATGTTTCTCTCGTTACAGCGGCATTTTCCTTCTCGTTAATTATGGCGAAAAATTATTGACTCATACTCACCGATGAAAATGATTCCCGTACCGTTACATTTGTGACACTTAGTGACACTAGTAACGCATCGTCGTTTCACAGGATGATGTCCAGGTTTGATTGCTGTACGAAAATAAAAATAATTAATAGAAGAAAGGAAAAAGGAGGGGAAGCTGTAAATTAACGTACATACGAAAGACATCACGAAACTTACTCTTTTTAACTTTTGTCGGATGATGTTCGCACGCATCTTCGCTACCGCAGTCCTCGCAGATCTGCACTTTTGGCTTTTGATGCATATTCGTTTTATGACTCTTCAATTCTCCTGGTAATGCAAAACAAGCACCGCACACGTCACAGGTGTACGGTCTGTCGGGTGTAGTAGCGACGGTTACGGTCGTCGGTGTTTGAACTACGACCTGTTGCGGTTGCTGCTGAAGGTTACTAGGTGTCGTATTGTGAATTCTTTTGTGATGATTCAACAAGCTCATGTGGCCGAACACTAAACCACAAATGTCACACTTGAAAGTGGCGTTTGTAGCAGCAGCTATGCTCATTTGATTCAGTAGCGTATTATAACCGACGGGTTGTACATCGAAACGGTAACAGCCTTTGTCGTCCGTCGTAATAGCACCGATCGTGCTTACTGCGTTCGTTTGAACTTTCTGAAGCATGTTGACGTTATAATAGAAGGGAAATTCAGCGGTCGTCGATTGCTGCTGAGATTTATCTTCCTTCTTGTCAGTCGTAACGTACATCTGTTGCGACTGTTGCTGCTGAGATTGCTGCCCCTGCGCAGCCTGCTGCTGCTGAATTTGTTGTGGATCGAACATCGTTGCTTGCTGCAACATAAAGAGATATCGTTATTCCATAATTGTCTACGATCGTATATTATCGTATATCGCGAAGTACTTATTACGCGCATTTGCGTGAAGAAATAAGAGATTTAACTATGTGTATACAATTCAAAAAGGTCAAATTTCACATATCTCGTATTCGTGTCTTTGTTTTCTCTTTTCTTTTTTTGTACTTTATCATAAATGAAACACGCGAAAAGGTAACGCCTCTTCCAAGTCGACTCTATATTTTCCATTCAACATAGTTACACATAGAAACCTATCGCGGCATACATAATGGTTTATAAGGACCTGTCTCTGATCTCCGTAGCTCGAATTACTCTGCTCCGTTTGAGTAAAACTATTGGTTTGCTCGGTTTGTGTAAACATGGAACAGTTTAGGGGTTGCTCGATCTGTTGATTCTGCTGATTTGGAATTTTTATTAAATTCCTGTGGTATCTGTGTTGTTGTTGTTGTTGTTGTTGTTGCTGCTGTTGAAGGTGACGGTCTTCGCTAGCTTCTATCTGTAGCGCATTGTCTTTAACAACGTGCTACGCAATGTTACATATGTTATACATAGAGAGGGCACCGAATAAAAAAAAAAAGAAGCAATTTGAAAGCGATCTCTCTTACACTATACGTGCCCTCCTTAATAACGATGCTTATACGCGACGCGTCATACCTGCTGTATTTGATCAGGACGGGTTGCGTTCAACCACACCACGTTGTTGCCATTCGATTCAAGGGCCATCGATGCGTCGCTATTGACCCTGCACAATTGATAGTCCATTTGTTACACAAAAAAAGCAAGGGAGCCGGCCACCAAGAAGATAGTCGCTCGAGATGAGTCGTTTTCGCGAGACAACCCCCCCTGATCAAAAACCGCGCCAAACTCGAGTCAGAGAGGAAGCGAGAGAGAACGCGAGAGAGAGAGAAAGAGAAAGAGAGAAAAAGAGGCAAGAAATCGGCTCTCTCGACCAAGGGAGATCACGATTCGCCAGGGACGTTAAATAATCCCGAACCCAGGCAACGACGTCGACGAAGCCACGAGGACGACGATGCCAAGGTGGCCAATCTAAAGGAAGCATCTCGTATAAGCAAAGCGGTACCTACCTACCTACCTACCTAATCAACCTATCTAAGCGGATAGGCAAATAGTCAACTAAAGAGCTAAATATTTAGGTAGGTACGTACGTACGTACTTGGGTGCATACGCGGCAATCGTCTACTCACATGTGATAGGTCAACACGTTAACCGCGGGTTAAACGTCCGGCTCTCGTATGGACGAGGATCCTCCAGTTGCCATGACGGCGGCGCGTGGTAGCGCACGGCGCGGTACTCGGCTAATCCTCCTACTTCTCTTCCTCTTCCTTCTCTTCCGCCCCCGCCTCCAGCACACGAACCCCCTACTCCTCGGCCAGCGGCAGCGGCGGCAGCACTTCTTCCTCTTTCTAGCGCGCGAGGACCAAGACGATGACGACGTCGACCAGGAGAGGAAGGAGGAGAAGGAGGAGGAGGACGACGGCGGCGGCGGCGACGACGACGACGATGCTGGAACCGCGCGGCGTTATCGCGTGCTGCTGGCGGGAGAAGGCTGACGAACGGCGGCGCGGCGGTTAACGAAGGAGCCAGCGTGTCCACGAGCGCGATGGAATCAGGCCCAGGACAGATCCAACGCGTCTTTGCCCGATGGGCCCGATCGCCGTGTCAGCCGTGATAGAAGCGAATCTATGACAATCGAAATCGTCTTTCGTACCGTACCGGATCACTGTTCCTTTGTACGCGCGTGCCATTCGGGCACGCGTTTCTCTCGATAACGTTGCCGCGTTAGGCCTCCCGCGATCACGCGTCGATCAGCGCGCACTTATCCCTTGTCAGTTTCGAGGATGCGTTGCTGGGCCCGCGTAGATCATGTCGTCCGAAGCGCGGTGGCGGTTGCGGCGAGTCCCGTACGAAGCGCGGGAGTCCCGTTCCCTCATCAAACTCGAGCTTATCGCGTATTAGCGCCGCTGGGCTCGAACCTTGGCTAACTCGGCTGGCTTCTCGATCCACACCGACACCGACGCGCACCCTAACTTCAAGATAGCCTGTTACGCGACGTACCAGCAGCCCTTGCACCGTCAACAAACTTCGCGGTAGCCATTACACGCGACGAGGATAACAATGGGCGACACGAACGCGCGCTGCCCCCGATGATGCCTCCTTTCCGTGAGCGCTTGCCTCCGCGGCGCCTTCTTCGATGTCGGCCAATGGCAGCGCGCCTCCGCGAGTCGGGCCAGCGCCGCTGGGGAAACGCGCGCTGATTGGTCGACCGAGTGACGCCACGCCACGCGCTCCTTCGGCGTCCTCGTTGGTCGAGCGCGCGAGTCGCGCCTTGTGAACCGGGCTTTAGGTTCCAGGGGTTCGAACGGAAGCCGCTACACGCCACACGATCTCTGCTTTTCGTTTTTGTCATTGATCGATCGTAGGAACTGCGCGTTGTGCGGTGACCTTTACAGTTGGAGCGTCGTGCCAATAGGCGTTGTAGTGGTCGAAAATAAGAAAAGACGTGTACACGTTAACCTGTTCGCGAGCGTTTACCTTTTCGGTCTTCTCCGATGCTGACCAATCACAGCGCGTCTTTGCGACTGGGGCCGGCGTCGGGCCGAAAATACGGGAGCTGATCCCGACCATGGTTCCTTTCCGACTTTATCATTGGTCGATTATATGGGCTGCGTGTTGTGCAATGAGCTTAAAAGGTAACATTTATGCGCGCTTACTTCAATGATGTCTCCTATTCGCCAGCGCTTACCTCTTTTTGACTTCTTCGATGTTGATCAATCGCAGCGTACCGCTAGAGGCGTCGTTAAGGCGTCGTGTAGCCCACTGGTCGTGCGTTGTGTACTGGACTTTACGACGGTGCTTGCAGCGCCACGCTGTAACCTCGCATTTTGAAAAGGAACGTCTCTGAAGTTCCGTTCGAATCCGACCGTTGCTCGATCGATAACTCGCGATAATTTTTTGAACTTGGTTCTTGTCTTCGCGTTGATTCACGTGGGAAGTGTTTCGTTCGTCGGTCGATCGAATGAAATTTTATCTCGCTTCCGAGTGGCACGTACGTTTTCAATCGTTTCGACTCAGTCTGGTAAAGGACTTTTACGAGGCACGGATGAAAGACATGGTCGATTCGAAGGAAATGAACGCTCATCGATTTAGATCGGTCGACCATTCGTCGAAGCATTCGTCTGTCGACTCTGAAAGTAGTAAGTAAAGTGCAAATAGGTTTTTTGTGATTAAACATTTTTGTTTAACTTGTTAAACTTAACAAGGTTAGGCTTGTTGTCTAACTAAATTTTGTTTCGTTGAGGTTAACACAAATGGATTCTTCGTGTGAACGAACATTTTCAAATTAATCGATTATACTCTTATGCGTCCACAATTCCTAACAACTTGTTATTAGCGATTTTGAAAAAATCGAATTTCTATGTTTATCTAAAACCTATACATTTTGCATGAATATCGTGATGCTCGTTTGTTCGCAGACTCTACCGATTTTTATGAATTTATAATAACTGGCTTCCATTGGGATTAACTTCACAATGAAACTCGACATGTATTGATTGATATTGTTCCAATTCTAAGAATAATATTTTATAACAACATTTGACATGTCTTCTTTTCAATAAAAAAAAACACACACAAGAATGATGTACGAATACCTTTTTATTTAAAAACGTGAGAAACGATAACGATTGCAATTTTTTTTTGATCATAACAATAATTACTTGTTTTAAATGTACCTCGTTCTAGTAATAAAAATCGAAGCTCGGAATTCGTTTGATCGTGGGTCACGAGACGTGATAAGCTTCCTTTGTTCGTTCTTGCTAATAAAAAAGTTACAAAATTTGGGAAAATCACATTGCAAACATAAAATCAATCTCGATCATTAAAAAATTGTGGCACGCCTTAAAATAAGCGCGAAATTTGAAAATGAATGTACAGCTATTTATAAACGTAATATCGTATCTCGTCGACTCGTGGAAAATTCTTTTTGAGTCATCCGATATTCCAAGGAATTACAAAAAAACTTTAACGCAGGGCTTGACAGAGAAATATAGTTTGTATCGCGTCTGCCCAATTTTTTTCGCGAGCTTAACAGTAAAGAGTGGAGGTATCTTTTTATCGACATTAATCGTGAACGATAACGGAGCGTGTGCTTAACTCTTTGTGGTACGGAATTTTAAACGATAAAAAATACTCGTATTGCACGCAAATTTTATTCTTATAAAATGTAACGATCGATAAAATGAAGGAATCAAATTCGTTTTAATTAATAGAGAGATAGGGTTACATAAAATTTATAAAAAAGTTAAAACAAACTCTTAGTCGAATGCAAAATTTATTGGTGAATACAGCGAACTATTGAAATATATTTCGATACAAAACTCTGTGTTTCGAGTAATTTTAATTTTTCGAGTCGGTATAAAGAACATTCCACCATGCATATTTAGATATTTAAAGGATTTTGACTGTAATTATGTGCAAACGGGTTCTCCTTCCGTATACACGACAAGGAAACTCTTTTGTACTGTTATGAAAAGCGTATTTAGCACACTTTCCATGCGCGTTTCTTTAAAGTCGAATCTTATTTAAAAAAAAAA
>JAITYT010000528.1:960589-974382 GCA_025433975.1 Liostenogaster flavolineata
AAATCAGGAAAATACAAAGAGCACCTTATTTGCGGAGAATATAAAGTAAGATAATTGATATAATAGAAAACGATAGATTGTACAATTTTATGGATCGTTTCAAGTACGTCTGGCTATGCCTGGCCATCACCACTGCAAGTGATGCAAAATAATGCGCACGAAGAGCCCTTGGGCTTTCAGAGCTTTATATTTTTTAACAAAAGCGTAGATATTAAAAGGTTAAATAGTAATTGTAAATAATTAGCCTTCCTTCGTGAATTCTATTGATCAGACCCCATATCAACGATAAATATGAATCGATAATTACGGTATATGAACTAGTTACTCTAGATACTCGTTAGTGAAATAATAAATGATTTAGCAACAGGTTGTACCAATTCGTATAATCGAGATTGTAAGTACATTTTGTATAACATTTTGAACAATATTTCCCAAATCTCGTTGGTATCGAATTACCAAAATTGATCAAAGTTGGTAAAAATTGTTGGTATCGTTGCTGATGATTCTGAAACATTCGCATAAATAAATACGTTAAAATAAATTTCGCGCGCGTACACCACACAATAATATCTTCCCTTTCTTCCTCGAATCTTCTTGTTGGACGCGTTCGCATAACTGGAAGCACAGAGAAAGCAGAAATCGAGTCTAATCGATGAACGCCAAATATACGTATTAAATTTATGCGTTAAAATAAATTTCACGCGCGTACACCATACAAAAATATCTTCCTTTGCTTCCTCGAATCTTCTTCCTGGACGCGTTCTCGCAACTTGAAGCGCAGAAGAACACGCGTTTATGTTTTCCCGGTACTCACGCTCGAAGCAGCTCTCTCGATGTGACAAAATTACTAAACGCTGGCATGGGTTCGCGATAATCATTTTGGAGCCGCTTCTATGAATAACTAATACCGACGAAAGGCGTGGGATGCCTCGATTTCGACATTCATTCAGTCCGTCGCGAATAAAATTACGAGTTTCGTCTAATATTTCGATGACGATAAAACGAGGGCGTATTTGTAATTTAAACGAACTTTCGCTAAAAACACGCCGATTACATGACAAGTATATTTATCGAGATCTGTGAAAAATAAAGATTCATTTAGTCTCAAACGACCCGAGGAAACGAGAAAATCTTAAGTCTTAATCATTCGACGCTTGTAATAACAAAATGGACTACAAGCTTTAAAAATTCACGCTCAGTCAGGAATGAAATACATACCAGAAAAGATATTCCGTTTCTTCGACTTCCAACGAATAGATATCAGGACGCATCAGATATTTTCCAAATTAACCAAATAATACCGAAAAGTATTCAAAATCTTAACACCCTAGAACTAACAACGATCCTAATTTATCTCCCTCTAAAGTCGAGAAAAAGGAAAAGAAAAGAGAAAGAAATGACAGAAGTAATAGAAAGAAAGAACAGAAAGCGAACTGATGAAGTCCCGGGGAAAAAAAGGAAAAAAGGGCAAATAAAGGAAAAAGCAAGAAAGAAAGAAAGAAAGAAAGATAGCAAGGCGTAGACCAAAATGGCTTCGCATCGGCGATCCTGCGAAGGGTAGAGCGGCGCTCGGTCCACGGTGCATCGGAGCGGCCAGAGCCAGAGGCAGTCAGTCAGTCGGCGTCGCGACGCCGCCGTAAGTGGATCGGCGAGCGAGCGGTTGTCCTTTGCGAGCTGGTGCTCGTAGCCACGAGAGCTGAACCCAAGAGATTGAAGTGGGTGAGAAGGTTCATCGAGAATAATCGAAGGAAGATTTGCTTGGCCGATTTTGGTAGTGGTTGTGGTGGTATTGGTATTGGTGTTGCTCGTGATAGATGATGGTGATGGAATGGTGAACAGTGATCAAGGTGATCGTGGTGTGTACGCAGGATCCCAACGCGTATCCTGACCGTGAGAGTCGCTCGAATCGATAGATGGCCATGCGAAGAGTAAATCCAAGACGCGTGGACGCGTCAGGGAGTCCAGGCGTTCCATGACGAAGCGAGGAGATTGCGTAGGGTGACGACGATGTCATCGAGGCCAATCGAGTTACTCGAACGATGACGGCAAGAGTCGACTATTGTGTTCTTGGGATTGGCCTTTGATCCTCGAGGAATCCCACTCGTGGGATCTAAAGCGATTTTATGGATCGTCGAAGCGAATCGAGTTGAATAACGACCATGGCTAGAGTCGACTCTTGCCTTGTCGAAATATTTCCTTAATCCTGGAGGAGTTCTGTTCGGAAGTTTCAATTCGATTTTGTGAATCGATGGTGCAAATCGAATTGGATGAAGAGTCTACTCTTGCCTTGTTAAGATTATTCCTTAATCCTGGAGGAACTCTGTCTGGGAGCTTCAATTCGATTTTGTGGGTCGATGAGGCAAATCGAGTTACTCGGACAACGACGATGGCAAGAATCGATTCTTGTCTCGTTGATAGTAGCCTTTGCTTTTAGAGAGGCATCCTGTTCTAGGGGTCTAATGCGAGTTTGTCGAGCAGAATGGTGAAATCGGATCGAGGCTACGCGTTCATGTGCGAAACTCGTATAATAATAATTACAGTTTCTGCGTCTATCGGCTTGCCGACGCTTGCTTTTATGAATCGTCGGTCGTTATCGTTCGAAGTAAACAACGAGTAACTGTAAAATCGTAAGTTGGCGCATATTGGTTTAATGCAAAATTGATCACGTGACGATGCAGCAGTAGCTTTTTATGATTTTCCACGTTTCTCTCGTTAAACTCAAGTTTCCCTGCGCAAACTTTAAAAGTTGATTTAAAAGTAATGAAAAAGTTTCGTGCGAAGTTTGTTGAGAGAACGTAGAAAATCGTAGTTCAACGAAGAACCTTCAGGAGACTATTTTCATTGGCGTATTATTTTAAAAAGAGAGACCATTATAAACGAAACTGCCCAAATGATCAATTAGAACCGCTTGGAAGAATACACAAATTTTAAGAAATCTCTTGGATAGAGTTTCGCTCCCTCGTAACACACTCATCGGTCCTCGAATCGAGGCTAATTTATTCTCATTTATTTATTTATTATTTTCGTGCGTCTTCTCCTCCGCAACTTCCTCCATCGACATCGAGTCCTTTAGAGGCTCCTCTTTGATTCGCGCATTATTTACATGCGAACCAGTCATTGATCGATACCACTACGTTTCCTACCGAAAAGGACGGCCAGTCCAAACGGAACGATAAATTAGAACCACTTGGAAAAACACGAAAATTCTTGGAAGCCTCTTGGATAGAATTTCGTCCCCTAGTAACAGACTTATCAGTCTTCGAGTTGAAGCTAATTTATTCTCAACATTTTCGTGCGTCTCCGCCTACTCCTCCTTTTCCTCCTTCTCCTCGTTCGCCTCCTCCTCCACAAACTCCTCCGTCGACATCGAGTCATTTCGTGGGTCCCCTTTGATATCGCGCATTATTTACACGTGCGAACCAGTTATTAATCGATACCGCTGCTTTTCCTTCCGAAAAAGATGACTAGTCCAAACGGTAAATTAGAACCGCTTGGAAGGACACGAAAATTCTTGGAAGTCTCTTGGACCGAGTTTCGTCCCCTCGTAACACACTTTTCGATCTTCGAGTTTGGGCCTATCTATTCTCAACGTCTCCGTGTGTTTCTTCCTCGTCCTTCTCCCCCTCCCTTTCCACCCCTTGTATCCGCGAACTCCTCCGCGTCTATATTCGTCGCGGATGACGCGGAGGCGACCGTCTCTTACGCGACGGCCACGTCGAGTCGTCGACCCTCTGACCGATGTCATCCGGAATATTTATAGATCGACGGCCTAATCGAAAAACTTTCGACCACGACAAGTTCGAGATCACAGAGGGTTGAGACCCCTCCGGTGTAAGTCGGTCAAGATCAAGCGATGACGCGCGTTACGCGAGCCGACGGCGATGCCACCTTGCTCTTTCTTCCGTTTTCGATCTCTCTGTTGGCTTGTCGTTGTCAGACTCATCGATCAACCAAGTTTTTAGGAAGAATGAGCTTTTTGCTACTCGAAAGTTACAAGTTATCGGATTTAGAATGGATTTAGAAGTGTCAGAAACGCCTAATACTGATTCCTCTTTTTGAAACGTTTCGGGCTCGATCTTCCTACGGGCAGCTTTTGCCTCGTCTTCATCGAGTCTCCGACTTCATCCGTTTGAAAAAGTCTTCCCCGTTTTGATCTATTTGGAGTCGTCCATCCGTGAATCGATCCGTTCCTCTTAATGAAAGGCAGTGGCATTTAATAAACCTGCCCTGTGAATCGCTGTTACTTGGAAGTCTCGACGCCTTTCATTACCTAGATTCTCAATCGCCTTGTGCTTCCTACGGTACGCTGAACAGAAACGTTAATTTGATATCGAATTAAATAACGAATGAGATGACTTTCACAAATCGTCAATACGAGTTTATTTTCTTTTTTCGTTCGCATTGTAAAAATGAAAAGAAAAGATAGTCCCATAAAGGAAATTCCAAGGATCATTCGATCTGTTGTTAATAGATTTAGTGTTAGATCGAAGGGACGAATCACTCCTGAACGTTGCTTTCAAATCGTTTAGCGTAAATCGAGCGACATTCGTTTAGAATCGGCCAAAAAAGACTGAAAGAAAATCGAGAAAACCGGATTCGGCCTCTGGGGAAATCAAAACCTATAGACGAAAGGTACGAAACACTCCGATGAACACCGATGAACGACACGACGATAACGCAACAACGTCGATAATGGTCGAGATGAAGCGATCGATCGAGCGAGAATCTCGAAGTAATTTGATTCTAAGTTACACCGAAAAAACTGATATCTCTTTCGCGGATAGGCGATGCGTAGGAGAGGCTGGACGAAGACTCGATACGCTCGGACACTTTTCGCTTTTTTCTTTCAAGTTTCTGCAGTGTAATTCGAGGATGCAGGCTATAGGAGCGCGATGAAAGGGAAAAGTCACGCGATAGAAGGAAACTAAAAGAAGATTCTTCGTTCTTCCCACCTTCGTGTGGGAAAAAGGATCGATCGAGCAAAGAAAAATCATAAAGAGCCTCTCCTACGCGAGCAGTGGCTGATTCTTGTCGAATCTTTGGACTCTTTCGAAAAATAGAGCAAAAAGAACGACGATCATCGTCGGTTCGACCTATCTTTGTCAGATCTTTGGATTTAGAAAAGTAAAAAAAAAGAACAACTGCGATGATCGCCGATCTTTCGACCGGTCTTTGTCAGTTCTTCGAGCTAACTTAAAAAATAAGATAGAAGAACGAAAACGATGATCGGCGATTCCTCTATTGCCAGGAATTCGATCGATCGAGATATTAATCTCGGGCACGTCGTCGTAGGCATCCCTGCCAAAAAGCCTATTTATGAGCGAGCAACTCGATCGACCCACGTCCGACTTCGAAGTTCCAGAAACGAAATTTAGGGCAGCTCTACGAATTGATCCTGAAACTCTGGCGCGATCGATCGATCGTTCGAATCGTCGAGTTCTGAAAAAATCAAATAGAGATAACCACTCAGGTTTGGTCCGAAGTTCATCGTCAGGGGCGACTCGTTGCGATGCCACATGCGAACATCGTCGGACGAAGGATGATCTTCCCGAACACGAATTACAAGAGACAAAAGGGAGATAGCGTCTCCTCGTGACACGAATCGAGAACAATCGACGCAAGACGGACGAGTTTCGCGAGTGCGTGTCTCCTAGTCGTAGTGATAGTGAGCAGCTGTGTCGTGAGACCGTGTGGAAGAGAGGCTAACAGGGAGGAAGAGGAGGAGGAGAAGGAGGAGGAGAGAGCGACAACGACAACGAGGAAGAATCAGAAGAGTCAGTGAACGAAGAAGAAGAAGAAGGCGAAAAAGTAGAGAACGAAGAGGAAGAAAAAATGTCAAACTCACCAGGAATACGTAAATTACCGCCCAGACCCAAGATCACGCTTCCAATTCCCGGCCAGTACGGGCATTACCCTCAATCGGCCATGGGTTACGCGCCGTCGCCCTACGTACAGACACCCATACCCATGACACCGGTCTCGGGTCAACCCCAGGTCATATACACGAACAAGGCCAGCGAATTCGTCTTCGCCCAGTTCAAAGGCATCAAGGATCTGACCAAATCAGGGCTCAGTGTGGGAGAGAAGAGCGTCTTTTGGCTCTACGAAAAGGTACGCCTGTATGTTTACGTTCTATCGCGACTAATGGTTCTTCTCGTTTTTGTCTCTTTTTTTTTGGTGATCGATAGACGCTAGGTCTCGCTAGGTTGCGAGATAAAAAAAGGGTCAAAGGAAAAAGAGGAAAAGGAGTGGGAAGGGAATGACGAAGTCCCGAAAGATGAGTGAATTAATTAGAAGGGGTATGGACAAAAAATGAGAAGAAGAGGAAGAGTGCAGTTTTTTTTCCGCTTTTTCTTTAGACGATAGATAGATGGATGATCTATCGCGCGTCTTTTATCAAAGTTGTCTTTCTCACGAGGAAACGTCTCACGTAGGTCAGTTCTTGGAGCAAACGATGGTTCACCCATATATTCCTATTCGTCATCGTGCTTTTGTACAGCGTCACCGGTGCGATGATCTTCGTGACGGTCGAAGGCACGCACGAGGATATGCTTCACTTCAACATAAGGAAAGAGAGGTAAGTTCGATCAAGCTTGCCGATAAAATTGACGACGCGAGATCCAGAACTCGAGATCTTTAGGAATTCTTCGTCTCGAAAGTGCGTTTAACCCATTAGCCACCGCAATTAAAAAATACGAAAAAAAAAATTAATTGTATAACGATATTCGTACTAACCAACTTTGAATTTGAAATTTAAAATGTGTCCCAAAAATGGGACATTAGCGACTAATGGGTTAAGTAACGAAATTAATGCGAAGTTTGAGTCGTTTTTACTCGACGTTTACGCGACGAAAGGACGATATTCCAGCTGACTTCACGCCAATCGACAATACTAACGTCTCGCCCGCAGAGTGATACAAACACAAATAATGCAATTTTACGACCGATGACTTCGTCGCGCGGTAAAACTCAATCGATAAGCTCGCGTACGACCGATGCGTTAAAATGCAGCTCGATACGATCGCAGTCGCGCCAAGTACGGCGTTATTAAACCACCACCCCTTTCCCCCCTTCTAAAAAAGCGGGAGAGAAGGAATTAAAAAAAAATGGAAACGAAACTTCTTCGCAACGGAGCTAAAACGCGAGTCCCTACGATTATCTTTTCGGCCTAGAAGCAGCCCCATCGACGATTGAAAAACGACGTCCACCGTGCGCTCGTTCGTACCTTGCGACACAAAAAGCGTTATCGATTCCACCGTGGAAGGACAGATGGCTGATTGTTCTGAAAAAAACGTGGAGTAATGCGTGCAACCTACTCGATGACGAGAAAGAGAAACAAGTAGACGCCAGCCGTTCCGGCGGCCTAAATCACTCTCTGATGACTACGAGTGGCTCCATTTCGCTCGTTCTTGGGATTCGAGGGGTTTCTCCTTCACTGGAGAACGAACGGATATTTTCGATGTTGCCTCTCGTCCTTGAAGAGTCCAGGTGTTTGGGAATCGAATCGCCTCGATAAATCTTCGGAGGAACGAATACTCCGACCGATCTCGAGATCTTTAGGATCCCTAGGCTCTGCCTCTCGTGGCTGCGTGTCGCTTTACGCAGTCGTAGCCTCGCGTACGACGATTTTCCTCGATTAAAGGGAGTCGGAATTTCGATCCGATGGCCTTACAATGGCGGTTGGCTCGCGACACGCGAGGACAATTCGACGTGACGTCGATCCTGGCTCGTGCGTTGCTCGCTCGGCTCTTGACGCGAGTCTCGACTGTCATCGCGATACGCGCCATCGATCACATTGCGGTTTGCAACGCGTTTATCCCTTAATCGCGCGGCTGTTGCACTGGCGAATGCATTTTCGAAACTCAGCGAACTGGGTCGAATTTCCTTCCTTATTTTTCCTTCGATTTTTCGAATTCGAATTTTCCCTTCGATTCTCCTCGACGGATAGATTCGATTAAAATTTGATTGTATCGCGGAACGCTTCGACTTCGTTTGAGCTTTTGAGGATTTTGGACGAAAGAGACGGAGCGTGAATATTCGATTCGTTTCTGTTCGGTTTCTCGAAAACGATATTCTTTCTGTTCGGAGTGTAGATTAATTCACGGAAAGATCTCGAAAATTGCGAATCGAGTGGTCAAGAAAGTTGATGGTTGCATCATCTAAATTCTCATCAAAGCCGACGGACGTTTCTCGACTTGAATTTCTTACAAAAGGTTTTTATATAGTAGAGATAAAAAGTGTTGGCACTTATTCTCTAAGAGATCCTATCTCTGAAAATAATAATCTTGAAAACTTCGTTCGAAGAGAAAAAACAGCTCGATTCGATGGATTTTGCAATATCCGAGTACTATTTTATCAAGGAACTTTTCTCGAATAGCATTCGACGGGAAAAAGATGGCGATATTGAAATGAATGCGTAAAGAAAAAGTTTCGGCGCTTCTAATGATGTACTTTGTTATAAGAAACATGTTCACTCGAAAGATACACTCCGTAAAGATATCGATATCGAGTATCACGGGTGCTGTCGACACGGTGCACCATCCTTTCGAATATGTCGGGTGAGATCGAGCAGAATCCAAAGGACTAAGTAGGATTTCTCAAGGTATAACGCGATGAAAAATCGATACGATACGCTTGAAGTGTGAAAAAGAGATGCTAGTTTTTCCTTCCAGTTCGCCTTCTTATCGTACTTTTCCACTTGCACGTAAGGTAATAACGGCGACAACGGAGAGGAAGGATCGCGTCTGTCGCAAGGACTTCGAGTAAATTGCCAGAGGGTGGATTTAATTCGACAGGAGCATCAAATTTTATAAAACATGACACCGAGATCGAGATTAAACGACTCTACGATGTAATACCGACTCGTCGAGAGGATCGAGTAAAAGTTTAGCAGTCTGTTAGTCTAGCAATAGTAGAGAAGGATCGCGAAATAGAAGTTTTCATAAGTCGATCAAACATTTCATTTTATAAGAATAAAAAATATTAAAACGATCGACACAGCGATCAAGATTAAATAACGATTCTACGATGTTAATATGTCGTCGAGAGGATCGAGAAAAAATTTGGCAATCTGTTAGTCTAACAATAACTGTAGAAAGCCGTGCGGCAGATGTTTCACTGGGACGCGACGGTTTCTAGAGACAATTTAAGAGTCAATCTGTCCGTCGTCCCGCAGGAATACAAAATTTTGTCGAACCAACCGTCTCGTCGATCAAGACACACCGAACAACGTCTCTCCAATACTACGTTACTCTTCAATAATACGTTTGCATATGAAACGAAAGCAATAAAAAATCCGTTTCGTTAGTCTTCGCCTCCTTGTAACGGATCACACCTCTTCTGACGCGAGAAACGTCTCGAGCTTTATCCGCTGAACGCTTGAAGCCGCGAGATAACTGACTCACTTGGCACATCGCACGCATCGAATTTCAATAATCTGAAGAAGAAAAATCGAAGAAGAATTCCAGAATTCCGATCGCAGGACGATTGTACGCGAGTTCTCTTATCGTCGGACTCGTCATCTTCCCTTTCTCCTTTTTCTAAAATACCCTCCACTCCCCCTCCTCCGTCCGTGTCGTAGAAAAGCATTTCAGTCGCGGACGAGGCAGATAAATCGACGAAGTTTTATCGAAGCCAGATAAGATCCATTAATCGAAGCTATCGCGAGCTCCTGTCCGTCCGTCCGCCTTGCACCATATTTATACTACTTACGGGCGTCGGCGAAAGCTTAGCGGTTTCATTGCTCGTGGAAATGACTTTCGTCGTCGCAATTTTCTGGAACGATCGATCGACCTCGGCGCGAAGGTCGAGCCAACCTAGGGACACGAGCATCCGCGCGTTTATCCCTCAGAAGTTTACTTTTGCGTGACCTCCTTGACGGCGGCTCCTTCCGCACGCACGAAACTATCCGACTCTCGGTCCAGTGTTCGCATCGCTCGGTCGAAGATAATTACAAAATGGCGCCCGATCGCTTCTCCGAATTAGTTCTAATTGCTCGATCTGCTTGTCGGTGTCTACATTTTTTGGATTCGTCCGTAAGAATGGTTCATTTTATGAAAGCGAAGACGCTGTTTAATCGTTGATTAACTAATCGTTATATTATTTATATTACCGTATCAATAGTAATCGTTATTAAATGGTCTTCGATTTATTCGTCTCGCGTAGAAGTCATCGTCGAATTAATCTAGTAGAAAACGATAATAAGCTCGATTACACAACAATAATCACAATAATAATCACAATTATCAAATGTGATAATGATCGATCAAATGGTATAAATGATAATAATACTCGCAATAAGTGAGCGCTTCGACGACGCAGCAGCTGCTGCGAGGTTTTAATTTTGAGAAAGGCAACGAGATTTCTTTTTACGCGCGCAATTTCGTGTGCGTTGGTCACGCTCGTATTTTGCGAAGGTATGCATTTATATCTTGCGGACGTGATATTTTTTGCGTATTGTAAAACACCGGCGAGAATCGGTGAGCCTTTTTTTTGGTTTTTGCGATAGAATGTGGGGGAAAATGCATTTACGCACACCCCTATCCCCGCAGACCCGGAAGCGTACGGGGCATCGGGTCGTGTGGGACTCTGGGTCCCGGAACGGGACCCCCTAACCCACTAAAAACCCCCACACTCTCTGCTAGCGTACTCTGCCGTGACAAAATGGCCCCATACATCGCCGGCTTACCGCCGCGCTCGACTGTCCGGGGATCGAGCTACCATTACTTCCGGGCAGCCGATGTCGCGTCGTCCGGTAACTAGCTTGATCTTTTAGCTGCTGCGGTCCGTTGGACTCCGCCGTATCTTATTTTATTTCTTCGTATTCTTTTTAAAAAGAAATCGTGACACGATGATAATGGGTATAGCCAAGTTAACATCGACTTCTTTACATTATTTTCTTACTCTTGTTTTACTTAGCTTTAAGACGTTATCCAGCTTTATTTTCCTCGATGGGATTGATCGGAAACGATCCCCATACGTTTTTACGATCCGTCGCGCGAATTCTCGTACATAAATCATACTACGCGGAACGTGATCGATTACGCCATCGTCCCGTCCCAATTCGAGATCGTTCGAGTATTTCTGTCCTCGAAAAATGGCATCGCCATCGAGAAAGATATCGCGACGCTCGAGAATTTTTTGATTAGAATTTGTAACGTCGCGTTTGACGAGTACAAAAGTCACGTCAACGATCGTTCGTTTTTTTTTTACTAATCGATTTACCAGCTCGACCTTACTCGACCACGGAATATCGTCGAAATCGTGATGCCATAGAAAAAGAACAATAAAAACTCGCCAGAGGAGATTATACATTTTCGAGGAAAATAGCGTTAAAAAATTGTGCTGTCGTGCGTTACCCAAACAACATTTTAGAGAGAAAAATGAGAACCAATTGAATTAGTAAATTACAGAGACTAAAATCCTACATTGTCGTGTCAACGTCAGCCTTTGTGCCACACGGTGAATCGTCGAAGCGATAGAACGAAATACTCGCGTAGACATTTTCAATTGCACCTGTTTACGTACGTCCGCATATAAAATTAATGTTTCGTCATGCCTGGCTCGATTTGAGAATTTCTGGACTCTTTAACGTCTATGACGATAGTTCATCGAATACGTCAACGTCGTTAACCGCCATAAATCATTTAACATCTCGATCTTGCTCGAATACCGAGTGTCGTCGAAATCGTATTACCCTAGACAACGAAAAATTTGCTAAAAATTCACATCGTTCATTTTTCATCTCGTCATACATTTCCGACGAAAAATCGAAACCAGTTGAATTCGTAGATTCCTGCGATTAAAATCCCGAAGGATCGGGTTGATGTCAGCCACACGGTATATCGTTGAAGTACGAACGAATAGAACGAAATACTTGCTTAGGCATTTTCGATTGCACCTCTTTTACATACCTACGTACACAGATGTTTCGTTGTGTACGGCTCGAGGTACGCGATGCACTCGTCTCCCGCATGATGGAAACCTCGCCCTGCCTCCTGCGGTTCATGCGGCAACGAGAGTCGCGTAAAATGCATGCGCTCACTGCCAACGAAAAAACAGACTTCCTTTCTTTTTCTTTTACTTTTTGTTCAAACTCTCCATAGCCAAGCGTTTGTTATTGACGCGCGTAATCGAATCGACGCCACGATAAGGGGCACGAATGGACGAGCGCCGAATAAAGAGTCGAGTTATCGAGACGAGACCGAAAGGTCGCGCTTATCCGTATGATTGAAGTTCTACTTTGTTTCTCTTTTTTCCACTTGTTCGTCTTTCGACGGTCGTGCGTCGAACGACCCTCTTCGGTGTGAGAAAGAACCGCAGTCCCTCGAGTCTTTATAAATGTAACAATTATAACATAATAAACATTAAATTAACGTAAGACTATCGCAACGAAAACTGTTCTTCTTCTCTTTTTCGACCCTGCGAATTGATATCGATGTTCGCCTTGTACGTATTTAAAAGGATGAAAAGTAAAATTAACGTAACATTATCGCGACAAAAATTATTCCTTTTTCTTTTTCTTTCGAACGATCTTGCGAATTGATTTCGATATTCGCCCTATACGTACGTAAAAGGATGAAAATTAAAATCGATGTAACATCGTCGCAATAAAAAATTATTCTTCTTCTTTTCTTCACCCTCTGACTACCTACGAGTTGACATTCGTTCGATATTCTTTTCTTTTTCGTCCCTCGAATCACCCCCCCCCCTTCTCCCACCCCTACCCGAAGTGTAACACCGACATTCACCCTGTATTTTCATGCAGCGCGTGCACGATTCTCACGTCAACACGTTCGTAATCGCAGGAACGAGACTTTAGATATAATAAGGGAACTCTGCGACGACGAGATGCTGGCCTCGAACTCGGTGATGTGGAAGGGACGAGCGGTGTACGAGCTGATGAAGTACGAGGAACACCTGTACGAATATTTCAAACGCGGAGTGACGGACCGCGGTCAAAAGGTCTGGACATTTTGGAATGCCGTCTTCTACTGCGGCACCATTTACACGACCATCGGTGAGTTCGTTTGATCTTCGTCTTCGTCTCTTTCTCTTTCTCTCTCTTCTTTCGTTGGGACCTTTCCAAAGCGACATTTATTTTCTTTTCCCGAATTGCGAGTCGAGCGACGGAGAAATTAACCAAACGTAGCGTCGCATCCTCTTGTCGATTTCCGACGCTTTTCACAGTGAGTAAAAACGAATTTTTAACGAGATCGTGCCTAACGACGCGCCTTTTAACGGCATTGCGGTGGTAATTTCGCGATTCCGCGGACGTACGTACTACCGATTTAAGGCGAAGAAAGACTTCCCATCGATATTTCGTGATGTTTCTCGAACGCGATCGACCGCGATGAAATCGACGAGGATATCGTCGTGACGCTGGGCGGGAGTTTTTCGACGAATTTTCCAAACTCGGAGGCTCTCAACGCGATCAACCGTGAAAAAATCGATGAGAAAATCGTCGCGACGAAAGGGAAGGAATTTTCTCTATTTTACATAACGCTGCAAAAATATTTCTCGCGTCCACCGAAGAGAATTCTACGAGGACACTGTCGCGTTGAAACTTTGCCAGTTCCTAACTTCGACTCATTTACTAATTGCGCCGTTATTAACGAAGTTCCACGAGAATTAATCTCGTTTTACATCCCCAGTATCGACGACAAAAATATAGGAAAATAGAAAAAGGGGACGCGCCTCGTTCGAGTTTCCAGCATCGATGAGAAACTCGATTTCCACAATATCGATTCATTGCTACCTAAAAGTTTTCTATGTCTATTTCTCAAAAAAAAAAA
>JAITYT010000528.1:974466-993592 GCA_025433975.1 Liostenogaster flavolineata
TCAAAGAATTCACCAGAAATGGAAACTCGTCAATGGACGATGTTCACCTACGTTCGACAATGATCGATCCATCAGCGATGAAAATCTCGACGTAGTGATTCGCGAGACTTTGAATTTTGCTTTATGACGGACGTAAATCCTTCGACGCGTTCGATTTGTTTATTCGTTAATTCGGTCGAGTATCTCTTTCAACAAGGCGTATAAACACGAACGTGCGTACACGTAACGTACACGCGTATAAACATGGTTAGACGAAGGACGGACAGACCAGCACCGATATTTCCACGTTTTCGATCAACTAGGGCTAGATCTCGAGGTGCTGCGAAATTTGGTCTCCCTCTCGCGCTCGTCGAATTCTCCCTGTCTCTCTTTTCGTTCGCGATTTCTCTTCTCACCGCGTCTTCCACCGCCTACCGTTTTATCCGACGATTTAGCCTACCGTTTCCACGGAGCTACTGAACATCGATTATTTTTAAAAAGATAACACACGCGCTCGGAATCGTAGTCGCGGTGTGTGCGTGTGTGTTACGTTTTGATCTTCGTAGGCACGTGGTCATTCGCGTAAGTGGTGACAAGATGCCTGACGAGTATTTGCTTTTACTTTTGAGTATTTGGCCGATGGCTCCCCGCCATTTTTGGCGGTATTACGCGAGACGACGCTCCTTAATCCTTTCCCTTCGAGCTATAGCCGGTGGCGAAACATTTTTTTGAACGGCACGAAAAGTCTCCTCGCGCAAAGAACGCTAATCGAGTACGATCGCGAAGGAATATTCGCGGCAAGACTCGCGAAATTCCTCGAGCAACCACCCGATATCTAACCACCTATAAAATTCTATGAAAAGAATCCTCTGCGAGCGTTAGGTTTAAAATTAGACGGAGTCTCTTAACCGAATGTTCCTCGAAGGTGTAACGTTCTTTTCACTTCCTTGGGAGTAACGATATTATACGATAAGAGCTAACAACGCGGACTCCTAAATCGTACGGGAGAATAAAAGGAGAAATAAACGAACGAAGCTCGCTTTCGCGCGGCTTTCTTCGAAAAAGCTCGTGGACGGTTACGGTCCCGAGTTGGAAGATAACTCGATATCGTCCCGAACGAGTCCAATGGGAAATTCGTCGAATTTTCCAGGTGTCCGGATTACCCAAGAAGGTCGAGGCGAACGTCGCGGTTCTTCTGCTCGAACAGCCGCGTATTTACGTGTATCGTTCGAATGCCGACAGCACTTGCCCACGCATACTATTTTTGAGTGGTGGCGTGTTACATAACGAGGTAAAATAAACCGAGTGAAATGATCGTCAAGGGGAAGGCGACGAGGTTGCTTTTCATTTTAAAAGAGACGCGTATCCACGTGGCTCAAAGCGCGTCGAGGTGCGCCGCTACGTGTGCGAAAGCTCGTCTCGATGTGCGAAAGCCGTCGAGCGCGACGACGAAAGCGAGAAGCTTCTTTTCTTTGTCTTAGAGTCGCGATTCGGATTCGCGACGAAGAGCGAACGAGCGAGAGAAAATCAGAGGGAGAATTAGGAGCCAAAAACAACGTCCGAATGAAACGTTACGGTCTCTCGACGAAGAGGTGGTAAAAAAGCGTTAGAATCACGAAGGATTGGATTAACGAAGAAAAACATCGATGTTTCGATGGTTACGTTTTGTTTCTTTTCGATATCGCGATTGATTAAAATCGTTCGCTTCGAAACGCTGTTCACGCGCGAGTGACTAGAGGCTAAATGTTGAAACAAATTGCGTAATACTGCGAAACGAGTGACGGTATCGAATTTTTGACTTTGGATTCGTTTTTAGCGCGTCAAAAGCCTTAGGAGAACGTGTACAAAATGGTGAAAATTCAACCTTTCATTTTTTCGCAAATTTTTAAGGTATAAGGTTTGAAATTTTCGCGATTTTAGTCAAAATTTGGAAAAAATATCAGTCATAGGTGTCATCGATGCGTCGTTAGCTTGGAAAAGTATATAAACGTAATCTTTGCAACTCGAAAATCACAAAAATTAAATTAAATCGCGTAACATCCGAAAACTAGCCCTCTAATCGAATTTTTGACTTTGAAATCGTATTTAACGCGTGAGAATCCTTCGAAGACGTGCATGAAGTATCGAAAATTCGATCGTCCAAGTGCGTAAATCACTCGCTTTCGATTACTGCGAACAAATAAACGTCGACAATTACGTCCTAGGCTAATTGAAATTTATCGAGAAGAATCAAGCGATCGAAACAATAAAAGCGCTTTAAATATCGTCCGAATAGGTCGGTGGCGGTCCGATTATTCGAGAAGTTACGTTGAAACGTGCGGTCGACCGCGAACTACCTCCTTCTCGAGAGCTCCAGAGACGACGCGTTGTTTGCTTTAAAACGTACGTTTACGTTCGAGCGTGGACGCGAGTGGCATCTCCTGCCCATCGAATAGAAGACTCGGTAAAACGATCAACGTCAATAAACGTTTCTATAGTTAACGAGTAATGGAATCACCAATCTCGATAACAAAAGTAACGTCAGCCGTTCGATCGAATCGATCAAGCCTCAATATCAGGAAAATCGATCGACTGCTTTCCCAAAACGTTGCATCGTTTTCCATCTCTAATTCGATACTGCTTTGAAAACCCAGAGAATTCCATTGACGTCGATCGCGCTATTTTCAGTTTCGATTGAAAATTTTTTTTTTTATTTTTAGATTCCGATAATTTATTCTTCGCTGTATCAAATATTTGTTACGGTTTGTTTGTCGTTCTGTTTCAAAGCGACGAAATAATCGTCATAGCGAACAGTCGCTCGAAGTTCGAACATCGAACCGCCCTTGTCCTAATTTAAAGTACGCGCAGAGATCCGTAGGACGCGATAAGTGGACTTTCTCGAGATAATTGCCTCGTGTATCGTTGAAAGCTAAACGTCGGAACGATGCCCTTAAAAGCGTATTAAATCAAAACCGTAGACACGAAGAAATGGATCGTCGCTTTTCCCGTTCGCGAGATTCTGCGAAATTCAGCTTAGCAACGAGCGAACGTCGCTGACGAATTCGTACACGATTTATATGCGATTCGATAAATTTACATCGTAAGAACTGCGCATCTTGTTGTTATAAAGATCGTGCAAAGAAGATAGATAACGACAGAAACGTCGATGAAAAATTGCTCTGCGCTACTCTAATTGCTGTTATCGATAAAATTCAATGTCCAGTGCGCCACGATCGTTATTTTTTATTCGCGCGCACATTCGTTGCCTTTCTTACTTCGAAGGCACAATGAATCGATTTATGATTTGCATGCATTTATTTTATGCATTTACGATATGATATGCATTGGCACGTCGTCCATGACTTTTTCGTCGATCCATGACACATACGTTCGACTTCTAATTTACTTTATTTTTCTTTCAAATTATACCTTTCATTCTACAAAAAAGCTATTTTCCCTCGCATAACCGTAACAAGGATATGTGTACGATCTTTACTAAATCTTCTAAGCAGAAAGTAAGTCGCGATTGTCGTAAGGTGAACAGAAGTAATAATTGAAAAAAAAAAATTCGACCTTGGTTTTTTTCGTAGTAAACTACGTAATACGTACGTAAAACTATGAAATTGTATAACTTCGACACCTTCGCGGACGGTAAAAATTTCGATGTGCTGCAGAAATTATTTTAGACATATTTAGATCAGACACATTTGGTAAGACTAGTCAGAATGTCACATTGTTATACGCAATGAATCCTATAGCACTCACGTGTTACGCTTCTAGTTAACTCAAGGTGCCGATGAAATTCGTAAATACACAGAGAAAAATATCATAAAATAATATGAAAATACCTAATGAATCAGTCGGTCGTTACTTTGAAATGCGTGATAATTTCAAAAGCTTAAGGTTGCATAAAATTAAACGAATAACGATTGATTTTAAAATTTTAATACCGCAACATTCATGCCATTTTGCATCACGATGCAAATGTTCATTCTCGAAGGACGATAAAAATTTGCCCGTGCTGATACGAACGTAAGAACGATCCGAAATCGAAGTATCGTGTTTGCTTGGAACGTCCGTCTCAAGACGAATGTTTTTCACCTCAAGACGAGGTGGTATCGCGTCACGATCCGCGAATAACGAATCCCCTGTCGTTTTCCTAAGTAATTCGATGAAATCGTTCGAAGGATCAA
Organism: Liostenogaster flavolineata; assembly: GCA_025433975.1. Classification (NCBI taxonomy): domain Eukaryota; kingdom Metazoa; phylum Arthropoda; class Insecta; order Hymenoptera; family Vespidae; genus Liostenogaster; species Liostenogaster flavolineata. The sequence continues at coordinate 978,618 of JAITYT010000528.1, forward strand.
CGGTATTTCGTGCTTTAGCTCCATTCCAAATAAAAGAAAAAGAGAGAGGAGAGAAGGTACCCTCTTTATTTTCGTACGTCCTAAAAGCGACGTAAATTCATCTTCGTTCGTTCGGGTAAGAGGTCCCGGACCATCGTTCGTACAACTATTTCGAGCTACAGGCGCCATCGTTTCCCTTTCCCTCGGCAGATATCCTGGACAACGTTGAATACGTGCGGTAAGATCCCACGTCTCTAGTCGGCCTTTCATATCGTTCCACCCTTCGTTGATTACGACCGTCGACGATTATCAGATGGCAAGCAAGAGCTTCGACGAAGTAAAAGGCAAATTAGTCTAATGCCTCGTATCTGGTCCATCGGCCACTGTCGATATTTCTTTTTTATTAACTAATTAAAACAAATTATTTAATTTTATTTATTAATTAATTTCATTTCTTCGTTAAGAGAATTTTTTCTTCGAATTATTTCTTCGTACGGAAAAGGTTCTGACTGCTTTTCCTTTTGGTTTCCGACTGAGAGTTCAAAGATTCCGCTCCCGACTCGGTATCAATGTTAAACCGATCAGATTGTACGTATCGCGAGTCTAAGTCGCGATGAACTACAAAAAAAGCTATTGGTCTATTTTCTGTATTTGATTTCTCCCACAATAAATACAAGTAGGTATCACAGTATGGTCGGTTCTTCATATTTATCAGTATATATGAGATACCTCCAAGTTGGCAAGATTCCGAGCAGTATTGGTTTGCAATTGACCTCATCGACTGCTTTATCGTTTTCGATCTGTATGTCCAACCTTCCTCCTTGCTCGAACTCCACGATCTTATTGGCACAGATGTATCAAAAACAAATTTGTATCAAATACTATTGCATCATATATTTTACATGAAAGACGTTCGATAAAAATTTTTAGTCAAAAATTAAAAAGATCTTAATCAAGATCGATTTAAACGGTCAAGCGCGATCAGTTTCAAGGCCCAGTGACCTTAATGTAAATACAAAGAGCCGAATGAGAGAAAAAATGAGCGTGACCTCCAGTCGAAAAGGCCGCTCAAACGCAAGGGGTCACGTTGGCGCCGGCAATGCTACAACGAGTGACGTTTCCTCCATTGGTTCCATCCTGACGGAAGGATTAAGAAAAGAGGAGAGGAGAGGAGAGGAAGGAAGCACGAAAGAGAGGGGGAAACGCGTTGAACTTTTTCGGTGCTAAATGAAAGGCGTAAAACGGGTTGCGGGTTGCGCAATGGTGGCGGCGTACCAAACACCTCTGCAACTATCGGACTAAAAAGCGAAATCTTACGTTTCCTCTGCTTTAGAGGAAAAAGTTATCGCGCATTGGACTACCGAATGGAACATTTTGCCTGAAAATCGCTCGAATAAATTAATCTTAAACGATACGAACAATGAGAGGATCGTTTGGAACGATCCCACGTAGACAGTGTAAAATGTAGGACAAAGACGCCATTCTTTGACGCATCAGGGAGGACGTCGCGTGAAAATGGATGTAGAAAATATCGAAAAAAGTAGAGGAGGGAAATTCATCTCTCCTTTCGAACGCCTTGGCGATCGAACGATAGAAGAACGAAAAGGTTGTCTACTCCTACGAGGTCGCAGAATGACGTAACTTCACGAGGTCTATTCGCATGAAAAAAACGGAAGGAATGGAAAGTAGACGAAACTGTAAGAAAAAAAGCTAGAACGAAGCAAAACCTACGGACAGACGACCGAATAAATAAAACAATCGAATAAAGGAAAGAACTACGAGAAGTACGTCAAAACAGAGCTTACGAATTGCGCAATGGCAGCGGCGTACCAAAAACCTCTGCAACTATCTACTCTAACTATGGTCATCTACTCCTACGCGGTCGCAGAACGATATAACTTTAGGTCTACTCGCGTGGAAAAGACGGAAAGAATAGAAGGCAAACGAAACCGTAAGAAAAAAAGCTAGGACGAACCAAAACCTACGGACAGACAACCGAATAAATAAAACAATCGAATAAAGGAAGGAACTACGAGGAGTACATCAAAACAGGGGTATTCGAAGTACCGGGCGGTTGAACGGGTTGCGGTACGTAAAAGCGCGACTGGCCGGCTCCAGAAGTCCGTTGTACGTCTCGAGGGAGATATATACGTATCGCGGAACGGATTGCGCCGTCGCGTCACTCGATGTCGGTCGGCGCGTTGCAGCAAAAGCCGGTAACAGCGAAGTAGTCCAAGCGGTAGCAGAAAACGCATCGTGGCAATGCGCTATCATCAGTAGCGCCGGCGATCCAGCAACAGCAGCACCAGCCGACTCTGCGACAGTTTGGTGGTGATAGCGTTGCTAGAGGCGGCAACGACAATAGCGACGACAACGACGACGGCGGCGGTGGTGGTGGTGGCGGTGGTGGTGGTGGTGGTGGTGGTGTTCGTGGTGGTGGTAAAAGCAGCCTCCGTTTTATTTCTGTCTCTTGGTACTTCGGTCGTACGCCGCCGGGACCACGGCGGAAAGAGGTGGCGCGTACGAGTCCGCATTGCATACGTTTGTTGCGTGCACCTAGTAGACGGGAGGTCGCCTTGCTCTCTGCTTCGCGTCAGGTTCCTTTCCCTTTTTCTCCCTCCTATTTTCGTTTGCCCGGCTTCGTCCAAACTCGTCGTCGTGGTCGTCGCGGTCGTGGTCGTCATCGTCACCTTGATCGACGACCGAACGATCTTCCAGGATGGAAGACAGCTACACGGTGCATCGTCGTAGAAAGGCGGCCGCGAGGAGACGAGAGAAGACGCCAGAGCCGTCGACGAGGAGCCAACGACTCCTGGACGCGTCCGAGGACGAGGAGGAAGCGACTCGAGCTAGGATGGAGAAGATGGCAGAGGACACCGAGCGCCTGGAAAAGGAGAAACAACCTGGTGAGTCGAGGAACGAGGAACGAGCAGTCGAAGAGGCCAAATCCTTGGATGGCAAGAGGAAGAAGGAGGAACGGCAGGTCGAGCTTGGTAAAAGCGTGGTGCGCGCGATTGAATTACGCGGGGAGATCTCCAGGAGCGAAGAGTCGATGATGGACGCTAGGTCAGCCGAAGCGGCGTCGGTGGCGGCTGATGATGCGTCGCGGATGCGCGACGTCGTTGGTAACGACGAGAACGAGAGAGAAGAAACGAAGAGGAAGATGGCCGTCGAAAGATCGCCACGGTCGATAAGGAAGGCTGCCGAGGCTACCGACAGGCCGGAAGAGGAGTCCAGGAGAGAAATGCTGGAGATTCGAGAGACCTTGGAGAGAAGCGCGAAGGTAAGGCTGGAGGATGGAGGAAAGGAGGTAGGGACGAGGGTGATGGCGGCGACAGCTGCGTCGGTAGTGGCGGCAACGGCATCGGCTACCACCGAGGAGGAAAGACACGCCAAGGAGGCGCCGGATGCGAGGAAGATCGATAGACGAACCAAGAAGAAGTCGAAGGATCGCGGCGGTGGCCTGGAGAGACTAGAGAGGCAGAGTCGCTCGACCGATTCCAGCGACGAGAGGAGCGAGACGGCCAGTCCAAGGAGGACCAAGTCCTCGGATACGAGCGCGCGCACCAGGACGATGAGGAAGTCCGCGAGTTCCGGTGTGAGCAGCAGGAGTCGCTCCAGCGGGAACGCCGAAACGGCTCGAGAGAAGCGCTCGGTCCAGAGACGGGACGAAGACGCGGAGGATCGTCTTGGCGTGTCCGAGAGCGCTAGAGACGACGAAAGCGATAGAGGAACGATGACGAAGAGCCAAAGCTTCCCTCATAGGTCCCTGGGCCTGGCCACTGGTATGAAAAGGTCGACCTCGGACGTGAGGAAGCAGGTGATACCTTTGAGCAATGAAAGCCTATTGGAGGACTTCGCTAAAGCCCAGCGCGATTACTTAGCGCGGGAGCGTGGCATTTTGGACCCAGAGCCGACCGGTGAATCCCTGGACGAGTGCGTTGACGTATTCCAGGACGCTCGCGAGGAAGTGACGCTGAGGAAGCGCAAACACGGCGAGATACCCGCGTCTTCCGAGCGGCAGGAGATGACAAAGACCGCGAAGACGGGCGTCGACGATGATAACTCGACCGACGCTAGGTGGTGGAAGGCGTTCTCGTTCCTCGGGTGGCTCTTGTCCGCCATGCGTCGCAGCAAAGAGACGAAAATCGAGTCCGACGCAGATTACCGTAAGGACGTCGACGACGAATTCTCGGTGAGGCGACTGAGGGCCGCCGTAGGCGCAAGCGCCGAGCAGAAGGTCAGTCTCTTAGACTTTTTCCGTACATTGAGAAACTTCGTAGCCGAATTGAAGGCCTTCACGGCACAGAATCCGAGAGAAACGCGGATCATCAGATGCCTTAGGAATCGTTGCATCGCCGAGCTCATCCTCGTCGTAATCTATTGTGGGTTAGGTGCGTTCGTCTTTAGGTTCACCGAGGGTGCCTTCGAGGCTTTCTACAAGTGCGGCGTAAAGAGGGTTAAGCGAGACTTCTTGGACAGCCTCTGGAATTACAGTCACAATCTCAGAGAAGACGATTGGAAGAGCGTCGCTAGGCGAAAGCTAATGGAGTTCGAGGAACAATTGCACACGGCCCACGAGGCCGGCGTGCACACCTACAGTGGCCAAAGAAGTTGGAGTTTCATGAATGCCATCGTCTATTGCCTCACCGTGATCACCACCATCGGTGAGGATTACGTCGGCCTAGGAAATTTCTTGGATGCGATCGAATCGCCTATCGACCGATACCATCCTTGACGGTTGATGCTGTTAAATTCTCTGCATCGGAATCTTCCCTATCGTTGGGTGTACGCGGGTAACTCGCTCGCGCAAGGACGTAGCCAGAGCTACGGCATATCCGCGCTTGTTCTACGATCAGTTGGAATCAGGTTTTTATGGCGCGGAGCGAGCCATTTCTCGCAAGACGTTTTACGAGTTCGGTATTGATTTTCTGACAGACGCGTATAGTCGCATTCCGTTGCTGATCGCAGTTTCGGCATTCGAAGCCTCACGCATGCGCCACCAATTTGAAATAAAACCCAACGATGCGTGCATACGTGCGTGTCCATTACCATGGATCCATCGCGATTACCGGAATTGTTTTCCGAATTTGGAAAGCGCGCATAAAGACCGTAACGGTAAAATACCTTTAACGAAAAATCGTAGAGTAGAAATCGATCCCCAACGAGATCAATCCGACGAACCCTATCCGATGGAAGTCGTAAAATAGAAACGAGATAAAAGCAGAGTCGTTGCGATCCATTCGATCGATCGTTACTTCGAGTACATCGAAGGACGGTAGAAAATAAAAGAAATAAAAAAAAGGTAACTCGAGAGTCCCATTGTAGCGCATTGTTCTATTTGTCGCAGGATACGGTCATATCTCGCCTAGTACGACCACTGGCAGAGCCATCACGATCATCTACGCTATATTCGGCATTCCCATGTTCCTCATCATCCTAGCTGACTTCGGTAAACTGTTCACGCGCGGTATAAAGTTCCTTTGGGCGTTCGTGAGGCGACTCTACTATACCGGAAGCTGTCGGAAAGTTCGGCGCACGGGGCCGGTCCAGGTGAATCCAAGTTTATCTTAATCGATCATTCGGTAAATCCTTGATCGAGCAACGCTCACTCTTGCCCTGGTAGCGCAAAATATCGATCGCGTATCGATCCAACGTTAAAAAGAGCCTCGAATCTTGGACGAATACCGAACATTTTGCGCCGCCAGGGTGAAGGGATCTTCTTCTCGCGTTCTATCGATTCTTTGCGTCGCAGGAAGTCATGAAGGGCGTCCAATTGGTTTACGACTTGGCCACGTTCAGGCGACCGTCGCAACTGAATCCGGAGGAAATCGAGGAAATGCAGAAGCAAGCTCAGCAACAGCAGGTCTTGAATTTGGACGGGAACGCGCCAGACACGCCAGGAACACCGGCAATGTCCACCTTCGCCATCGACGACGAGTTCAACCTACCGATATCGGTGGCGATATTCATTCTCCTTGGGTACATCTTCGTAGGCGCTACCTTATACTACATGTGGGAGGAGTGGAGCTTCTTCGAAAGCTTCTACTTCGTCTTCATCTCGATGAGCACCATCGGTTTCGGCGATTACGTGCCAAAGGTAACGACGCGCGCCTTCGTGGGGCGCACGATTTTTGTGGCACGCGTGACGATCCTCGTGACGACCTTCCATCGCGCGAAATGGCGACGTTAATCGAACACGGACGTGAAATCGACTCGAGATTCGTTCGTAACGTCATCGTACAAATACGATGTTTTTTCTTGCTTCCCTCCTTTCTTTGTCCTAGTTCGCTCGATTCCAGATTTTTAAAATTTCAATTAAAATTCCGTAGTTATCCCATTATTCTGTAAATACAATACGAGATTATTAAAGAAAGACTATTTTCTTTTAATTTTATTTCACTTCTAACTTCGACTTTCGCGTCGAATGTCGTTGCAATGTCGAGGAACGTTGACCCTAAAAGTACTATTACGCAATGAGAGAAAAGTGCATTTCCTAAGAATCTGTGCATTGATTTTCACGATTATCCCTAGACTCTTCGAAATCGTAATTAGTGTCGAGAAAATATCGTTGAAGATAATTATAGTAGCCTATGAAAGTAATAAATTATCCAATATCCCTTCTCGAGTAATTCTCCTTGATTCGTCCTTAATTTTAAAATACACTGCATTTTTCTCGGTAAACGCGCGTACAAATTTCAATCGTACGCCGATGTTAGATTGCTCGTTATAAAATATTTTGATTGATCTTTGAATGCCCAACTTCCTAATGCCAATTAGATGACACTTTCTCTTGCATCGTCTTTGAAAAAATGTTTACGAATGATATCATTTATCTAAACTATTTCGTTTCTTTTTTTTGTTACTATAATAAAATTATACATCTATTTTCTCCTTCTCGTATAGTACGCGTACTAGCACTAACGATCTGCTATTAATTTTTCTTTCTACTTCTTTCTTTCACGGTGGAGTTCAGATGGTAAGCTTAACAAAATTCTCCAATAGAACATCTACATCACACCGTATACATTATTTTTTATGCGCTTTCCCTATAAATCACACATCAAGCGCTACTGCACGATTTTCCTATAAACGTTAAAACGATCCTAAACCAACGACACGTCGATACTAATACATACATTAATTGATTTAGCACCCGATATACATGATGTGCTCGATAATATACTTGGTCTTTGGCTTGGCTCTCACTTCCATGTGCATCAATGTCGTTCAGGTGAGTACAAATAAAAACACGCACGCTCGAGTAAACGTTAGCTCGAGCTGCTCGATAAATTGCGACGAATCATTGCAAACAATAACGATTATGCGATCGCGTTACTTCGTATTTGACGCAAAGATAAAATTTAAAAATCAAATTTCACCATTTTTGTCCATCGACGAAGAATTTCTTAAAGAGAAAACCAATCGATAATCGAAAAGAGTAGCATCGAGGATCCCATTCCCATTCTCTTTGCACAGGTGATGCTGTCGGATTCCTTCAAGCAAGCCAGTCAAAAGATAGGCGCGACGATCGGCTTCGAGATCGCCGAGGACGACGGTTCCATCAAGCCAGCGGCGCCTCAGGCCATCGAAGTGGCAGACGTTCACGCTTCCATCCAGGAATCCGAGAGTATAGAAAAAATTGCACCCAAGGCGAAGCAGGAGGACGTCGATTTATAAGGACGTCAAGCGCCATGGAATTAAAGCGGCTCCACCGATCGCTTCGTTTACTCGTCTAAAATTGTTCCGAAGAAAAGATCGCTTCGATCTCGAGCATCGGGAAGAGCGAAGTTGACCGTCGTACTCGCCTTTGCGATCTTAAAATAACGATTATCCGTCCTGCCGCAGGACGCAGCTTCGATCGACGCTCGAACACACACGCGCGCACATATACACGTACATACACGCATCGTAGAAGATCATAACAATGTCTATCGCCATTCTCGATGTTCGATTAAACGTAAAGAGCTTCGCGGTCTAACGAATTCGAATTTACTCGTCGCTTTCGTAAATGTCTGAAAAATAGAAAACGGACGATTACGAAGGCAGGAGAAGCTTCCTTCGTAATTTATTTAACGAAGTACGGGACGCACGCGCCTAAAATCGTCCACGAATCCGTTTTTTGGGATAATTTCTCTCCGAACGCGCGACATCTTCTACCACGCATTTTTTATGCCTAGCACGAAGTCCGCCTTGCTGATCGCCTCGATACGATGCATATACAATAATAAGTCGACGTCGCGCCTAAAGGAAGCTATTTTATCGATGATTATGTGAATGAAACGTCGTAGGCCTTTGGTCGTTTCGTTTCTCGCAAATCGATAAGATTCGACATCGGTTTGAACGTATTGTAAGAACGATTGACGATCGATCGACATGATCGACGTGGAAATTAAAGAGTCGAAATCTCTCTCACACGTTCTAACAACGCACTTAGATATTACATACTATATTTCGTGAAATTGATAGCGCGCAGTATAATGATAAATCATCGATACCTTGTGTCTTTGATATTTCACCGTTTCGATTGCGATTGCTTATTTATTTACTCTTAAGTGTATCATCTACGTTTACCTTCGTTATACGACATCGTCTTATTTATTTGTAAAGATATTGTCTTCTAGTCCTTGATACGTAGGACCGTCGTTAAATTTCTTCGACATTGTGATAGCACCTTTACTTCGACAGCCTAAAACCAAAAAAGCGAAAGGTATTTCCTTAGACTAACGAAATGTATGTACTATGGTCTTTCTTTTTTCGCAAAACTATCTATCGAAGAAGAAGAAGGAAAAGAAGATGACGAAGAAGAAATCAAAGTTATTGGCTAGCTGCAGCTCTTACCAAATCGAACTACTTTGCGGACGGAAATATACAACTCGTAATTTATTTTTTTTAGTCTAATGTCTATTGACAATAAGCGGAAACGAACCGATATTTTGTATATATTTTAAATTATCACGCTGAGGTATCTAAGTATTTTTAGATTGTCTCTTTTTTCCCCTTTTTTTTTGTAATCGTACTACACCGATCTTCGAACGACACCGTCGTTTGCGGAGATTAACGAAAACATCATCAGCCTAAATATTATTAGTAGATTTAAACGTCTCTCCGTATAACTCGCAACGCATACATAGCTTTATCATTTTTACAGTCCTCTTAATATAATACAACGTACCAGTTTACGGTAGAATAGAACAATTGTATATGATTGTATAAAATGTCAAATTTTATTTATATATATATACATAACGCACTATAATTCATAATGTACTTGCGCGCATAGATCTATCGTGTGAAACTTCGACTTTAATACGAAAGGATTGAATAGTTTAAATGCTGAAAGAAAGAAAATTGTGCCTTTTCAAGAATGGACTACGTTAGCTATTTTCCATTTGTGTAATTTTTCTGACATACACTTCTCAATACGAATATTTAAGCTACGGGATAAGGAAGGATTCGATAAGGAGGCGAGAGAGCCGTCGTCATCGAATCTGCAGAAATACTCTTTCCCTTGTACGTTAAAAGACGAATGACTTACTATGTAATACGAGATCTATGCACTTTTACTGCGCGTTAAAGATTCACGTGCAACTCGAACAAAAAATGTGGTACTATTAATAATTATAATTATTCGATTTATTTACAATAAATAAGCATACAAGAGGATAAAATCTCGATTCGTTCCATCGTGACCTACACCCTGACAAATTGCAAGAGTAAAAACGATTATTATCGAAATCGAATAATTCATAATTCGCTGTCGAAAATATTTCAATTACGTTCGACCGTTCATTTACGATGAAAAAATCGTAATTGGTACGTTATAAAAAAAAATTACTTTTTCAACGAAACAAAAAATAATTTCCGTGTTCTTTAACGAATGCGATTCAGCGAAATTTCTAAACACGCATAGAACCGGCATCACTTACCGAATATCAAGCGCAGAAAATGCCAGGATCGTAAGGTAAAAAGAGATTTTAAATTTTAAGAACGTAAGACGCCCGTAATTTGTTCAATCGTTGATATACAGATTCCACTAACCTTCGTCCTACTTCGTCGCGTTAAACGGAGTAAATTAGCAAAACCGTTAAGAAGGTAACGCTTAACCGTAAAGGCTAGTTTATATGGTCGGAAGGTTAGGAAATGGCAGAACTCGTTACAAAGGGGATATGATCGTGTATCCAGTAGGGGTTCAAGATGGCCGAAGGATGACAACATACAACTGTCAGTTAAAGGAAAAATCAGTTGTTACGGTAAACCTGGGAAGAAAATGTCTCACATACAATATGTGGATGAATTGGTCAAGGAGTATTTACTGTTTAGAGGATTTAGTCAAACTCTGAAAGCCTTCGATAACGATTTAAAGAACGAGAAAGAGAAAGGTTTTAGGGTAAGAATAAATAAAACAGCAATACAGGATGAGACTCAAGTTTCTGATAGAATCATGATTTACGTAGATATTACTTAGATATTTATAAGTTACATTTTATAAGTTGCAAAATACGCGACGATTAAATTGATACGATTTTTGTCAACTTCAATTTTCCTAATAAAATTATATTGATATTAACGTGATCAATCTTTCCATTGAAACGTTTCAAGTTGCATTAGCTAAAACTGCTCAAAGTATTTCAACTTGTTTCCTTTCTCATTGGTTAGGTCGATAAGATCATCGACCAATTCATGCAATATATATACAATTACGATCTGGTTTCGCTGAGAGAACTATGGGGTCATTTGGACATGAGAATGTTTTCTCGATTGGAAAATTACTTTACTCCTGCCATAAAGAAGTTAGAGAATGCTGTCTTGAAAATGTATTTAGTCAACGCTGCTGTGAACAATAAGCAAGATCGCATTCAAGAGTTTTTTACCAAAATGGCGCCAGAATTGCAAGGACATTCCGAATGGAAAGAATGGTTTGGTACGGTGTACTACATTTTATAAGTTATGCATCTAAGTAAAGAACATAATTAATCTGATTAATATCTTACGACTCAACAGCGTTACCATTTATTAAGAATCCCGAAGACAATCCAGTTTATTCTGTACATTTCAGTAGGCAATGGCAAGACACTATGTTAGTCTCTTTACACAATTTCCTTGCTACTATTTTTCAAGTAGGTAGCTTTCACGTCCCGATTACTATCAATTTCTAGTAATTCTAAAGTACGTTGATAATTGCCTACTGTACAAATTCTCAGTGCATGCCGCAACCAACGCTGCTGACAATAGACGAAGATTCGTATAAATTAAAACGTTTACAAGAGGAAAACGAAGCTCTACGTCAACGCCTAAACGAGTCCATTAAAATAGAATCGATAAGCGACGTGAATCCAGGACCAGCGCCCCAATATCCACCCATCATGGACGATTTTTATATAATAGCGCAGTACGTATGTTTTTAATTGTAATCCATATCGAACGACCAAACTTTACATTCTTCTTCTATTTCGCTTGAACAGAGAATCCCCTTTAATGGAGAATCCTAAAACCCTAAGGAGCCTCATCAAAAATATAGGCGGTGGTTCTAGTCCAATATTAAGCAGAAAGTCTACAGCGAACGTTAAAAAACTTACCGAACCTGAAATGGGGCCATCGAAAAGAGCAAATACCAAAGGAAGACTGAATTCGATCAGTAAAACGGACGCAGCTGCTAAGAGAAGCATAAGCTGTGATTCCAGATTAACTAGTACTAGAAAAAGAGATTCGTCCATTGACAGTACCGTAGATCGGAAAACTAAGGAAAAAATTGAGCCTAGCTATATACTTCTGAGTCAGGTTAACGTATTTCTATATATTTAATGTCAGGCATAATATTAGTAAATCGATGAATTTTCTTACACGACCGACGATCCTTTTAGGAGGAGTATACGGAACATAAAACATCTATTATCCAATGCAAGAGTAATGCGAGTGGTTCTTACGTCGCGACAGGAGATGCCGATGGTATTATTAAAGTATGGACACCTATTCCATCGCCAAAGTAATTAACTTCTGTCGGTCCTCTTTCCTAATATTTCTATCTAAAGCGATTCCAAATGACTGTGTTATCTTTTTATCAGGACCGTTACTACATTTATCTCTACTACAATAAATTCCAACAAAGCTATAACATCTTTGGATTGGATATCAAAGAACGAACGGTACTTTTTACATGGCGATAATAACGGTTTAATCCAACTGCACGATACGCGCGACTGCAAAACATTGTGGGAAATCCAACACGAAGGATCACGAATCGTTACGTTACTTTGCAATCCAACGGAATCTACATTCGTGTGTTCGGTGTCGGACTCCAACGAGGGCAAACTGCTTCTTTACGACATAAAGACTAAGAAGCTGGAGAGAACTCTGCCTACAGAACAAAATGTTACTGCTTTGTGTTCCGCATTTAATCACAATGGTCAACTCCTCATCACTGGATTATCTAATGGCAATATTTTAATACACGACTTGAGACGCAATGAAATAATAGATAATTTTAATTGCCACTCGAGTCCAGTTATTGATATAGAATTGAATAATGACTATACAAATATTTGTGCACAAAGCGAGGATGGGAAACTTTGTCAAAGAAGCTTGAATCATTCGGGGAAAATTTTGTGGGAAACTAAAATTAAAATAGAAAAGAACGCTGTTCACGGGAAGTTATTCACGTTTGATCAAAGTGGTAATTACATGCTACTTTGCACGCAATCTGGAGGAAACATATACAAAGTAAGTCAGATTAATTATTATTCGTTAGAGATACCTGTGCGTTTTAATTCTGACTTTCTAAGAAAAATATTTATCTAGATGCCGCCCAATGCACAAGCAAAAGTTTTAGAACTAGGCGGACACAAAGGTACGTTATGCTGTGACTGGTCCACTGCTAATCAATCCGGAACATGTATTACTGGTGGAGCGGAAGGAAAAGCGCGTGTGTCAACGTTGCTTTCACCATGATACAGAAATAAAATTAGTATGTGCGTGAATTCGTAAAACAACAAGCGTATTGATACACAAAGACATTAGCTCAGGAGATAATTTGTAGATATTATCTGTATTATTATAACATTCTACTGATACATAAACCAATTTTAGGTAGGTAATACTAAGTATAGATAAGGATATCGAAAAAAAATATATATATATAATTTCTGAAATATCAGAAAATTAAGTAACAAGTCCAAATATTCCATAAAAAGTACAATGAATGCCAACGTATCATATTACGTACCGTAGTACGAGTAGTAATTATATAATAATCTTTTATTTTTGAAATCTAGTCGAAAGACTACCACCTGTAAAATTTATATAAAATAACTGATCGATATAAAAAAGAGAAACCAGAAAGGTTTATTGGTTTACAATGTCAATAATTGGCTCCTTTACTCAAAGTTTTGTAAAAGAAATGGCAATTCTAGAAACAATGTGATCCCAATACAAATTTGCTAAAAAAAAAATGAGCTGTGTACAAAGAAGGAAATATATGTCAATAAATACAAGTCAATTTTAACATTTGTCTGATTTATATTCTTGACGTCATCATTATTACTAATACATGAAAAACTTTATGTTCCTAGTACCTGATATTATATTGTTTGTTGTATTCAAAATAAATAATATTTCGAGTGGCTTACCTTCGCTTCAGAGTTAACAGGAGAATAATTTCAAATGCGACCTTCGCATATTCCAGCGATTGAATGGTCCTGCCATATCCAACTGCGGTGACCAATATCGACGAATAGCTTCGTTTATTTCAGACGGAGTTATCGCTTTTACCGTTGCACCCTACGTATATAAAACTACATTCATAACAGTTTGTTTCAAACTCTCGCAAGATAGATACTTATTTATTTTCACAAACCTTTCCATGATAATAAGGCTTATATGTATATGGATTGACATAACCAAGTCTAACGCGATCTATAGCGTCTCCGTGTATTTTATTTTGATCTTGGCGTACCAAAAGCGCAAGATCTATAATTCGGGCGACTGTCTCATACGCTAGATACGCTAAAATCATATAACCTTGTTTGGATATCGTAACATCGGCTAAAAAAAATGGAAAAACATGATAAAGTACAAAGCGATACGTATGATAAAATTGGACATAGTAGCAAACAATACCATCGGGACAAATCCAATCGCTAAATTTGTGACGATTTTTATTTGCAAATGAGACATTACGAGCACTGCTGTAATTTATGTAATGAGTTTCATCCAGCGATCGTGAAATCATTTCGGCTCGAATGGACCTATTTAACTTGATTTCGTCTACCGTCGACTTGTTTTTGAAAAATTCTCCGGTGTTATCCACGTTACTCAAGAATTGATGAATGGGTCCTTTGCATTTCCAATATTGCATCTTTTCGTCATCCCCGACGTCTCCTACCGTATCGTTATCCAAAACCTTATTCAACGAACTCTTAAGTTCCTTTAATTCTGCAATTCATGAGACGATATAAATCAGCGTCTCCTCATACACATAAACATTCAAAGACACTTATACGATACTCTGACGATACAACTTAAAAAGAAAATAACTGCAATGAACGAAGACTTATATTTTACTAGAAATTGTTAAGTTATGTACCAAGATACTTGATCAAACGTTTCAACTTGACTTTATCTTTGCGTAATAGAAAGATAAAGTCTTCTATGTCAATATAATCTATCTTCTTCGAATTATTCCTCATTTCAGCGATCTCGTGAGCTCTTCTTACGATCGCTCTCATCTGATGCAAAACGACATCCTCTATGATCTTTGCCGATTCTATCAACGGCTCGTTGCAATCGCCAAATCCATGCATCATTTGTCGAATTTCTAAAAGACAAGTCAACGATACGAAATAGAATCGTACATAAACAATCCAATGAGACATGTCGTACGTATAGGTTAAGCTGCTTACCGGCGATATAATTTGTAGATTCGATTTTTGGTTTCGAAGACGCTTCCGCCATTGTAATAATTACTGCTGTTACTGTTACTATTATTATTATTATTATTA
>JAITYT010000528.1:996085-1008269 GCA_025433975.1 Liostenogaster flavolineata
ATTGATGTAAGAACCACACAATGTTAATAATAATATAACTTTCATAGCGAGTTATGATCTAAATATGCAATTATATACTACTACTCTCTTTCTCTCTTTCTCACTCTCCCTTGAATATATTGATACTATACTGTATATATTTAATACATATATTGTGATTTATAAAATCAAAAACTTACTTTGTACAAAAAAGCAATATAAAAAAAGTAATGTGCGTAATAATAATAATAATAATAAAAATAAAAATAATAAAAATAATAAAAATAATGTTTCTTTCAAATTTACTTTTCATTCAATGGCCATGTAAAATACTTGCAATGGCCCCGTTTACTTTAATTATCATTAATTTAATTAATTATCATTCATTTCACAAATTAGCAAAACGAACTAAAGTGCCTATTTCAATTCCTTAAGAACTATACGATATAAAACGTAAAGTCATTACAAATTTTATTTCTTATTGTCAAACATTGTCACTACACACTTCTCAAATATAATGTAGAGTATAAATATAAGAGGTCAAAAATAAATTTTATAAATAAAATCTAAATATCCTTTTCACGTTGTCATACGTTTCGATACTAAGCGGCATGAGTTATAATGTTTTTCGAGTTGGTAATATCTTCCTACAAATATAAAAAAAATTCCTACAAATCTATGGTTCCTGCATCAAGTATTTCATTCTGAAATTCTGTTTACATCCAATAACATTGTATATAAAAATTCAGAGCATAAACATCATTCCATGGTTTCAAAAATAGAAAAATATTTATGATCTGGCAGTGCAGGCATAATACAAAATATAATTAAATGTGTCATGATTATTCCTCGTACTTAATATAAAAAAGAGCTAGCCACGAAAAGAGCTTATACATTTCATACTTCTACGATCATAAACTGTACATTACTCTATATATCTGCTTCCAAGCAGATTATAATATATTTCCATTTTGAATGCACTTAATCTTATCTATCTCCTATTCTCACTAAGCTGAAGAGGTCTTCGTTTTGCTTGACATTCTTTCGATAATAAACACTTTTTCTTATTTACAAAAAGAAAAAATGACAATCATTGTAGCGTACTTAAGAATCAGGAAAGTAAAAAAGCATATGCGTTTCGTCAACATTCCGTAAAAAAGAGAAAAACGACTTTACTCGGGATTAAGATTATGGCCAGCTCTCGCATAAAGTATTATAAATTGACTTATTTAAAAAAGTAAGCATTATCTAAATACAATTACGAACTGTCTCGTATAATAAAAGAATAATCTATTCTGAGAGGAAACATAGATTATTCGTAAAAAAGAAATGGCAAAAATATTGAATAATGACACTCGATGGTATTAAGTAAAAGATTTGCTACTACCTAAGTACAAATGAAAATAATTTTTGAAATAAAGAACGAGCCTGATCAAAGACAAAATGCAGAGTATATATAATGAAATTGCAAATAGAACAAGTAATGCCATTCGAGCATTTAAATTCGCTTCGGCATCCTGGCCTCGCGAGCGATTACTGGTCACCTGCCTACTGTTTGAAGAATGAACGAGATAGCGGTAGGTGGCCTGAAGTCAAGCTCAGGAGTGCCAACGAGATCTTTGCAATTCGATCTGACCTTCTAATGTTTTAGCTAAGTAAATAACAAACAGCTGACTCAGAGCGACGCCTAAAGCAATACCAGCTATCGTATACAGATTACGTTCCGCCCAATTACGAACAATCTCGATGCATCCACTAGTCCATACTTTTTTACTCGCTTCGGATACGGGAAGCATCTGAACTTTATCCTTGTATCCACACATTATATTCACAAGTCCACCCTAAAAATGAAAACAAAAAATACATAAACATCGCAAATCGCACGATACGACGTAAGAAATTAATAATAACTTTCATACTTACAGATATATCCGTAGCATTTATGCAACAAGAAAATGGTACACCGCAGTGCTCGACACTAGGACTAGAACAGTTGAAATATTCGTTTTTCCCCCAGTCCATATAGCCAGCCTGACTCAAGCCGCAACATTTAAACTGAGAACGAAAGAGCAGTGATTAGAATCTAAAAGATATCCTCGCAATACCATCGCTAAAATCTGTATTAAAACACCACTCACTTCTTGTTGACCAAAATCAATAAAATTTTGCAAGTCAGGATCCTCGCGGTATGTTTGAATTATTTTTTCCGTGAAGGACTCTTCCAGGAGAGATTGTAGCGTATGTGGAAACACAAAACCAACTATCGCGACACCCATTTCGAGAAGGAAGAAGACCAGCAAGCACAAGGAGTACTGTAACAACCGAATGTTAGGCGACGTGCTTGATTCGTAGTATACAATTTATGGTAATTTAATCACACTAACGAATTTAAGAAGACACGTATTCTCCCGGAGCGCTCCGACGCATCCTGCGAAACTGACGACGAAAACAACACCTCCTGCTATAACCATGACAAGAGAAATATTCAAGATGACGTCGTACACATTCTCTACTCTGACGGAGCCGGTCGCTTGCCACTTGTCGACAAATGCATAGAGACCCACGCCGATCAGAAGGCCACCGAACAACTAGGCAATGAAAATATCATGAGGGATATTGGTCAATTCGTGTGAATTAGCTCTATTACAATGTAAATGTACTTATACGAGTGATACTTCGATAGAAAATTCAAGAAACGAATAAAATGGCAGTGACTTACCCAAAAGATAAAATTGAGCATGAATATCATGTATTTTACGCACGAGCTAACATACGTAAAATTATTTGTGCGCCGACGATTAATCATCTTTACAATTTGAAGACAGCCTTAGAAATCAGTCAAATTCCCCTTCCTGACGGAATACGTCGCTATAATTAATGTGTAACAAAATCCGCCAGTTCAACGTTTACAGAAGCCACACCAACCACACTAGAGATTCTTGCACTTTACATGCTGAAAGTTTATTGAGGTTTTGATAAACCTTTCGAGCGTCAGAGCTGAGCGCATAGAATTATAATCGACGTATGACAACACAACATGCTTTTGATATTTCCTTCGCTTCCGCCATTATGACTTCAATTATCTCTCCACTTGTTTTTAGTAATTTTCAGAAGTATCAATCTTTGAAATTGCATCAGTAAACTTTACCAGAGAGCACGATTATTAAAAGAAGCAAAAAGGCAACGAGAGGTTGCTTATCCTGCGCTACAAATTTTCTATGATTCTTGACGCGAAGTGCCACCACGCAAAAACAATCCAACTAATAATTTCAATGTGAAACAAGTCAAAATAAAGTATGAATTTAGCGAAAAACGAAATCTAAGCTTTTAATTAAGCAAGATTCTTTGCAATTATTTAAAGTCTGCTAAATTATAATTATTTTTTATATGCAAATATGTATATTTTACATATGTAAAAAATGACCATCGTCAACGATGCTAATACATCGATCAATCGAATCGATTTGATCCTCTACTTAACGACACTGCCAACTTCCTAAAATGTAATGTACCTTCGATTTAATTATTTTACATATTATAGTGACATTTGTAATGAATCAATGAATCTCGATTAACAATAAAAAACACCTGCTATTGTTATTAATTGTTATTAAATTGCCTCTTTACCGATCATTTTAAGTAATTATCCGAATATTTCACGCAAAAACATCGACTGTCACTACCTTAAAAATAATATCAGTATTTACTTTCGTTATACAATACTGGTATAAATGCGAAGAACGTATCGCTTGCAAGTTTCGAAAGTTATATGGTGAATATTGATACCATAATAACCTGGAGTATAATGCCTTTTCAAGACAGCCAGTATAGTTGGACGGACGATTTACCAGTATGCAAGTTGTCTGGTGCGTAAATATTGTTATGAAAATTCTAACCTACAATTTTACGTTGATATTAATATTTCAATCCGAATCGTGTCCTTCGGCTGTATGTTAGAAAGTTCTAAACGAATGTTCAAAGTCCCTCGTTTAATCGAATATATTCCTTATAGTATTGACAATCGTTCGATTGATTTTTTTTCTAATTTTATTAACAAAGGTGTTGCGATTAAATCAGTTTGTACCACCGGTGGTACACATCGGCTGACAGGACGATCGATGCCATGTACCACCGGTGGCACATTTATCTCATCACGAACATCGTCAAACGTTCGAAGTTTTGACAAAAATTACAAAACGATCAAGCAAATTGTGCTCGTATACAAGATCGTACATTTTAATAGGCGTAGGATTTTCGACGAACCAGATTTATAGAGAGAATGGATATCGTCAAGAAGAACATTCCTTCGAAGATCGTAGTTTTCACTGTAGATACGATGACGCGACGTTTCTTTATGGAGTGTTCGATGGTCACGAAGGTACGAAAACTGCTAATTTTGCTATGCAAAGAATGGCAGCTGAGATTCTGCTCGGTCAGTTAAATGGGAAGACCACGGACGAGGAAGTGAAAGAGGTCCTTAGGTAACTAATACGTCGTAGAAATTGAAAAGATAATTCACGAACGTATCGTTGTATCATTCCAGGCAAGCGTTTATAGCGGTAGAACGAGGCTACTTGGATTCCATAGGTGATCTTCTAGCCGAAAGAGCCAGTTTGCAATTCGACATACCTGACGGATTGAATTCTTACGAAGCTTATCAGAAATTCCCTCACGTGGTCAGCAGCTTTCCGTTTCTTTTATCATTGATTAATTGTCTTCTTTTCCTTTTCATTATACAAATTGTATTCGCCGTAGGTCAACAAATTGAATTTATTGAACTGTGAATTATCGGCTGGAACAAGCGCCGTAGTCGCATTGGTTTACGGTGGAAGATTGTATGTCGCCAATGTTGGCGATAGTAGAGCGTTACTGTGTAAAACGGATAATAACCAAGTATTGAGAGTCGTGCAGCTAAGCGTGGATCACGATTTGCGAAACGAAGATGAACTTTTACGTTTGTCGCAACTGGATTTGGACGTTGAATCTATCAGGCAAGGCACGTTAAATTTAATCGTACAAGTTTTGCGGATATTTTTAATTTCGCTTACAGGAAGCGTTGCTCGTAAAGAAGATATTCACGCGCAAGATAAATATTTCAGGCTCTCATCTTGGAAATCAAGAAAATACGCGCTGCCTAGGAAACTACCTTGTCAAAGGAGGATACAGAGAATTCGAAGAACTTGCACCTGCGACAGCAGAGCCCATTATTGCCGAACCCGAAATTCACGGTGGGATAGAACTCGATGATTCTTGTAGATTTCTATTGCTCGTCTCTCGTGGTCTTTGTAAGTCGTTAGAAGAAGCAACTGGAACCGATCAAGTTAACAAGGAACTGGCTCTCATGACTGTTCAGCAGGTACTCCAGAAATGAGAAAAGATCTAAGTCAATTCGTGGTATTAATTATAGTTGTCCAATTATTTTCTAACTTTCAGTTTCGTGTCCAGTCTACACTTACGGGAGTTGCCCAGGCTGTCGTTGATAAGATCGTCAGGATTCATCACGACGTGAATATGAGTAATTCACAAAGTACTTTGACTATTGGAAAACGAGATGATATTACGTTACTCGTACGGAACTTCAATTTTCCACTTCCACACGCTCTTAAAAGTCCGACCAGTCAATCTGTCAGATTCAACCCAGTTGTAGAAACAGCTTCGATTAAGACAGTACCGGATAACGACGATTATTCGAGTACAGGTACTGGTATTACCGAAGAGAATTTTGATATATCAACCAGTGAAACATCAACGACTTCGGATGTGTATTCGTCTGGTGCAAGAGCAATGGATAGAAATGCAAGAATTAAACCTTACGTTGACTTCTCGGAATATTTTGAGAACGTTGAGAAAAGAAGACAAGAAGGTACCTTGCCAGAGGGAATTAATTTTTAATATCAGTATATTAATAGACGATACTCGAATATTAAGGTATGTGTTCGTAAATCGTAACTTTGTACATAACTTGTATATATTGTATAGCTATTGCATTTGCGTTTTTTCATTTAATAAACATATCATATTGTTTATAGTATTTAAAATATGTTGTCGATTTTTCTGCGGTATGGAAATATATAATAATATGAAGTTATTGAACTTAAAATTTAAATAAATGAATAACACAACATTCTAAATTTCTATCTTTTCTAAATTTATTTTTTCTCCATATTTTTGACACACAAATGACTGAAAAAAATGTGATTTTTATGTTTATCCACATCGATTTATGTCTATAACAAACTATTGATTACAAGAGCAAGGAAACTATTTGTTATTACAACAGGACATTACACATGATATACAAATGCATAGTGCACGATTCCATTTTATCTGAAAATAAAAATAGTTTTTAAAACGAGACATTGACTTTAGAAAATAGTATATGTAATCGCAAGCAACTCTGACATCAAATCAATTTGTCTTTCTATGTAAATTATTTTCAGTAGATTAAATGAAAAATATAATTTTCCACTAAATCGACATATTTATATGTTACTTACGTTACTTTTGTACCGTTTTACAAAAGGCTTCCTGCCATAAATATATTTATCGCTTCCTTTTGTGTACAGTACCATCAAGTGTTATACCATTAGTCTTCAATATTTTATCTCATAAATATTTAGTGGGCATAGTTTTCAGTCTTTCATATGCGGCTTTTTCTAGACACTCTCTATGATCAGGATGTGCTATTTGAATCAACGCATTAGCCCTTTGTCGCAATGTTTTGCCAAAAAGAGAAGCTACGCCATGTTCTGTAACTATGTAATGTGCATGGGCCCTCGTGGTTACAACTCCGGCACCTGTAATCCATATATTTGGCATGTATTAGGTTGTTCGGAAAGTCATTTCGTTTTCTTTTTTTTATGAAAAAGAAACCTTTTTATTTTTGTAATGTGGTTTTTATGAAAAACTGTTGGATAAAAATGAAATTACTTTTCGAACAACCTAATATTTACAATAACTACGAATAACATGTACGTACGATTGCAGCCTAAACCGTTAACTATTTTACAAACCAAAGCTAATTTGTTATGTCATTTCTGACGTCAAGTTTCTTTTTTTCCTTCCTTCTTTTTTTCTTTTCTTCTTTTTTCCCCCTTTTTTTTCTTTTCTTTTCCCCCAGAATATCCCAAGTCAGAAATCGAAAGAGTGCTATACATACCTAGTTTAAGTACGGGTTGAATTTTGCTTTCTCCTTTGCTCGTGATGGAGGGAAACGCGATAATGGGCTTTCCACAGTTATCATGACACATCGCAGCACCACGAATAAAATCAAGTTGACCGCCAAAACCAGAATACATCCTGCATCCTAAACTATCTGAGCATACTTGACCAGTGATGTCCATTTCAATACAAGAATTGATAGCTGACATCTTTGTTTGCATAGATATCACTCGTGGATCGTTGACATAATTGATAGCTAACATTTCTGTTTAAATGTAAATTTAAATCGATATGTATTTTCTATGAATTTCGACAAAATATGAAGAAAGACGACGTAATTATGGAAATCTTATTTCTCGATATTTCGAACTCACCGATGAAAGGATTGTTGTGTATAAAATCGTAAAGTCTTTTCGTGCCAAGAGCCAACGAACCGACCATACGTCCTTTATGCTTTGTTTTACGCTTATTCGTTATGGTCCCCCTTTCGACAAGATCTACCATCGTGTCGCAAATTATTTCGGAGTGTATACCTAGATCTTTATGATTAGCCAATGCACAGAGAACTGCATCGGGAATGTTACCCAGACCTAATTGTAACGTCGCACCGTCTTCGATTAATCTTTGCGCGATAATTTTCCCAATTTCTATCTCTATCTCGTTTGGCTGATTACCAGCTATGCAAGGCAAGGGGCAATCGTATTTTACTGCCCAGTCGATATGACTGGAATGAATGACGGAATCTCCGAAAGATCTAGGCATGTGTTCATTGACTTGTGCTTGAAAGAGAAATTAACACGAATCAATCGATTAAGAGATACGAACAATAACGTCGTTTGCTTATTAAATACAATTTTTTAAATTTTAAGGTATCTACTAACCGACGATAACTTTTGCAGTAGATACCGCTGCGCGAGTACAATCGACGCTTACACCGAGAGAGCAAAATCCACGTGCGTCTGGCACGCTTACGTGAATCAGGGCGACATCAGGCACAATATGTTGGTCATAGAAAAGCTTAGGTGATTCGTGTAAGAACACTGGAATACAATCTGCCCTACCATCATGCACGGCGTCTCTTACGTTCGAACCGATGTATAAACTAACTGATCTAAAGTGCTCTGGCATAAAATTAAACAGTGTTACACATCGTTAGAAATATCGTACACCAGTAAATGATAAAGTTTCAGAGACGCGACGAGCGGCTGCACGCCAATGACGTCATTAATTAAAAGAAACATTATCGAGTACGATGATTACTAGTTTTAAAAATAGATAACAATTAGATGATTAATGCTTACTCTCAAATTCGGGATTAGAAAAAGGTGCGTCGCCTTCCAAACCCATGTGTACTAATCGTACTCCTCGTAAATTATTACAAATGCCATGCTCGGTTAGACCACGTATCAATTCTAACGGTGTTGCTGCACCTCCTTGGACGAACACTAAATGCTCTGAAGGAAACGATGCATTACAAACAAAATAATTAAGATAAATGAACATCTAAGTATCTGAAAAAAGATATAGAGTAAAAATCGAGCTTATTATAGCTTATTAAGCTTATTTAAGCTTAGTGTATTACACGCACACACACACGCGCGCACACACACACACGCGCACACACACACACGCACGCACGCACGCACGCATATTATTAATAATATTATATTAATATTATTAATAAAATTACGAAATTTACGGATTGCACCGAGCGTAAAAGAAACGTTTACCTCTACATTTTCTGTCGCATCGAAATAATAGAAGAATAAATTCCGTATAAAAATTTTACAAAAAGTTATTTATTTAAATATTTTATCCAACGCAATATCGTCATTGGAAAAGTTTAGATTCGTTAGCTCTTAACTGTGTTATTAAACAGTCACGCGATTTATACCTGAATTTATTATTTTTATAGCATCCTCCACGCAAACCCACTTCGGACAGCGTTTTAATGGTTGAAATGGTTCTCGCAGATGTTGTAAACCACAATAGTTGAAGGGTCTTGCACCTCGAAGCGCTTGAAGAGTATTCTCCAATCTTCGAAACATTCTTATTTCCGTGCACTACGACGATTTAATTTATTCAAATGGTTACTAAATCGAATGGTTACTAATTCGAATGGTTACTAATTCGAATTGCTTTCTTAAAAAATTAAATATGCCTGACAAATACGTAAAAATTTGGATGATTCATAATCTAAATATTTCTATTGATCGCAAGTGTCAATCAATTCATATTGAATCTGTTGCTGCTATCTCCATGGCAAGTATTTGAACATCGCGTCTACGGATATTCTATTTTTTTTTCTTTCATTTTTCTCACATTGGCCTTTTAAATATATTTCTTCAATCTTACTTTACTTTTTTTATCTGAACTTTTGCGAGTTAAGTACAATCTTAGAAGCATTTTTTCTTCTTCTCGCAAAAGCAATCACTGTGCGACATTTTTACTTAGGCTGACAGAATATACAGATTTTCTCTTTCGAAATATATTTTGCCTTTCAAATACAATATTTCTATTAGCTACAATAATTATATCGTATTGTAGAAAGGAACGTCTATAAATTTAATATAAAAATGTTTACATAGAAATAGTTCAATGTATTACTTCAGGCATCATTATAAAGTTTTGAGAAATTAAACGATTTATGCCATAAGTAATAAAACATTCATTTAATATAATTCAATAAAAGTATTTAAATATCGAATTAAGATCAGAATATAGCGTCCTATGCATGGTATTGTCATTTTCTTAGACAACAGCCATATTCTGACTCTCACGTTTTAGAATCTCTATAACATTGTCTCTATCCGGTATAAAGGCACATATGCCTTAAAGCTAGAGACGTAATACAAAAGTTGTCTTTTATACTTTTTATTATTAAAGCGTGCGGTAAGAACAACTCATGTAAAATGCTAGTAAATGTAACTTCGTTATGATGATTTGTCGCGCCTCTTTATGGTGCCGGCATTACTTTAAGCCGTTCGTACGTAGCCTTCTCAAGTGCCTCTCTATGATTAGGGTGTGCGATCTGAATCAAAGCGTACGCTCGTTGTTGTAAATTTTTACCAAAAAGAGCCGCAATTCCCTGCTCCGTAACAACGTATCGAATGACCGCCCTGTTTGTAACTACACCAGCACCTGTTAACAAAACTGATAAATGATCGCTGGTCCGCAAAAACCTAGCAGACGTCGACCGAGTATAAAAGGAGTCATTCGACTTACCCAACTTCAATACGCTTTGGATTTTACTCTCGCCTTTGGCGGTTTGCGATTGTAACGCGATAATAGGCTTTCCACAGCGATCTTCACCCATTGCAGCCCCGAATATGAAATCCAGTTGTCCTCCGAAACCAGAATACATTCTTGTTCCTATACTGTCGGAACAAATTTGTCCAGTAATGTCAACTTCAATACACGAATTTATGGCGGTCATCTTTGTTTGTCTAGCTACTATTCTGGGATCGTTGACGTAATCTACCACTAACATTTCTGTAATACAGAAAAGGACACTTTCATTTTACATCGATGGCGTGTTTTTACGCATACGCGCAACATTGATAGAAGAATAACAAAATTTTCCCAATAAGAACACAGATTAAACAAGATTTCTAATAGCATGACCACTGTTAAATACCTATAAAGGGATTATCATCCATAAAATTGTACAGTTTTTCTGATCCAACACAAAATGAACCTACGATACGTCCTCTGTGCATCGTTTTTTGATTGTTCGTGATACATCCTTTGTTTACAAGATCGACTACTCCATCGCTGAACATTTCGCTATGAATTCCTAGATCTTTGTGATTCGTTAACTTCGACAAAACCGCGTCTGGAATGCTGCCGATACCCATTTGCAAAGTAGCACCATCATCGACTAAATTTTCGGCAATATATTTGCCAATCTGATGTTCCTCCTTCGAAGGTTCTTTTATTGGATGGATTGGTAAAGGGGCGTTGTGCTTTACCGCGATATCCAAGTAACTGAGATGTACAAGCGCATCGCCGAAAGTTCTTGGCATGAATTCGTTCACTAATGCTGTAAAATTAAATTCCATAAATTGCCTTGGCACTGTCGGACGTACGATATCAGTAGGCGACCGATTAAAAATGTCGAAGATTTACCTACGATCTTTTTGGAATGGCTTACGGCAGAACGTACGCAATCGACGCTAGTGCCTAAAGAACAATAACCCTTCGCGTCTGGCGGAGACACGTGAATGAAAGCAACGTCAGGCTTAAGGTATCCTTCCTTGAACAATCTTGGGATTTCATGCAAGAATATTGGCACGCAATCCGCATCGCCCACATTTACCGCTCCTCTGACATTGCCACCGATGAACAAGCTCATGGACCTAAAATGTTCTATGCAAAAAACAATATTCTTTAGGGTATCAATGTGCTCATCGCCGCGTAAGATTTCTTAAGACATATCGATTCATTTTTGTTCATCGTACTTGCGTTTTCTGGCTTGGCAAAGGGAGCGGGTCCCTCAAGATGCATGTGATATAGACGTACGTTTCTCACGTCACAACGAACGCCGTACTCGGTCATTGCTCGTAATAGTTCGATCGGCGTTGCTGCGGCACCTTGCACGAATACCATTTGATCTGCACAGAACAAAACAATTTATATTAATATATTTCATTCGGATTAAGATCGAGTTAAGATTTCACGTTTGACATTTTTATTACGATCGTAAATATTATTACTGCTGATAATTAATAACATTTCTTTCCGACGACGAGATATCGCCGTGACTTTTTCATCGGTGTTTTCGTTCGATCGATCGAACGGTTTTTGCTATAAATAAATTTTATAAAAGAAATCGTAAGTGACTAAATTTATACTGGAGCTAAATTTTTAAATATTTCAGCATGCTAGACGATATACGTATGGATATTTATGTATGTGTGTCAAGGCTAAGCCACGCGCGACCTTACAATTCGAAGTAACGTCGGCGATTGGCTGCGATCATCATTCACGATACTTTATGATTATAATTAATCCAATTTCTTTACAAATATATATATATATATAT
>JAITYT010000528.1:1010814-1026345 GCA_025433975.1 Liostenogaster flavolineata
TCACATCCAAAGGTGAGTCATTCTACAAAAATGAAATTTACAGATTTACTATCACATTGGCAAGAGGTCATTAGCAACTTTCCGATTGGCCTAATGTAAAAAGGAACCGAAGGCAATTAGGAAAAGACATGACATTGATTTCGAAGACGAGTTAGATTAAAAGAAAGCATTAAATCAAGGAATTATTTTTCGCCGCATCATCGAACGTCCGGCAATTCGTTCTAGAGCGGCTTCGTCGTTCGAAATAACGTATAAAATGCCTCTCCGTGTTCTCTAATCATAGCGTTCCTGGCCCCTATCGTAGAATTAAGAGAAATTGAATAACGATTTAAAGATAACCCGCGATATCGCGATATTCGTCCCGTAGACACCTGAAGATCCTCTCGAATGTCAAGACTAGAAGGCTAAACTCCTTGGCACGAGTGGTATTCGACTCGACTTCTCTTTTAATCGCGCGTTTAAAATTCCGAGTGCATCGAGTGACGAAAGCGCATCGAAACACTCATTGTAAGAGGCTAAGAACGCGAGTTCAAAGTCAACGCTTTCATTTTCATCGATTTATTCGTGTCCGTTCGCTTCGATCCACCTTCATCGATCGGGAATCAACCTTGTTACTTCTTAAGGCGTTGAGAACGTCAGTCAATTTTTCACGGATTTTTCACGGATTTTTCACTCCCCAAAAATTCATTCAAAATTTATTTTTCGACATTTGACCGTCCAAAATGTCAATCGGGGAATTTCGGAGCGAATTTTCACGCGATGTTTCCATTGCCAAGTGCCAAAGATTAAGCAAGTTTGGCTCGTGGCCATCTTGTCATCGAGTCGACGAGTCGAACAGCCCGCAGATCGGTAATTTTCTCGCGTTACGACGAGTTATCTCGTCGTGCGATCTAGCAAAGCGGTTTTGAAGGACAAAATAGCTCGTCGAGATAACGATTCGAGAAAGCATGTTTCAATTACGAAATCGTTCGTCGTTCGATCTAGCGCGAAGCATTTTCCAAGGACGAGTTAACTCGTCGACTCGAGTTAACCATTAAACTATTTAATTCGAGTACACTCGTTATGACGAAACGCCAATTTTTTTCGCGTAATGTCGAGTATACTCGACATGAAGATAAAAAAATTACATTCGTATTACAAATCAACGATATCAAACGAAAATAAATATTATAAGGAAAAATCAGGCAGAAAAAGTTTTTCGAAACAAAATTAAACAGTTAAAGAGTTACAGATTATTTCATGCATATTCCAACTAGTTATACCGGGAACAACACCGAGATATCGATTCGTATCTCGTTTTTTACGATCTCTATTCAATCTCTCTCTCTCTCTCTCTCTCTCTCTCTCCTCTCTCTTTCTTATTTATGTCTCGAGTCGTACGTGCGTGTTACGTCACAAGCGTATATTTACGAATAAACGTAATCACGATCGACCTGCCTAAAATATTCCCAGGTTGAAAATAAATTGCATCGAAGCGGTGCTTCTCCATTGTAAAAATACGATGACTCGAAGGATCGAAATCGTAAGTAGGATTCGAGGTCACGTGACCGGATAGGCGAGTCTCGCGTGCACGGTCTGAGATTTATTCGCCCCGGAGGTCGTCTTCGCGATTGAATTTCAACTAGGAACGCGTGTTGTCTTATTTTTCCAGCGATTCAACGGCGATCGCCCGTTCGCGCACGCCTTATCAACGCTTTATCCAATCGTCGAACGAAGAAAAATTCGCTCGATGGAAAAGAGGCGATTCTTCGTCGTTCGATGACGCATCGCCGATGCCTTTAACACATCGGTAACCTTTGAACGCGTGGACCGACTTCATTGATTATCGTTTCCCACTTCTCTTTCTCTATTTTTTCGACTTTGTCCTAATTGTTTGTTTCGTGTAATTTCAACGATTCCACGGAGAGAAATATAAATTCTACCTCGACGATGATTTACAAGCCCGTTTAATTAAGCGCGCCGTCAAAAACGCGCCACGTTACGAATCGATTAATCATCAGGAACATCATCCGCGTACCGAACTTTTATGGATCGTGATAGTGACACCATAAAGACGTCGTAATTGTTCATGAGTTTCGGGCAATAAGAGAGATTGTAGCTAGGTTGGAAAAGAATGTTCGTTTATCTTCGATATTCATTTCCATCGATAATGACAATGGCAATGATAATGGCAATGATAATGGCAATGGCAATGGCAATGGCAATGACCATCATCAATGACAAGTTTTAAGCAATAAAAGATTTTAGCTAGGCTAGGACAAAATCTCCATCGACAACGAGAAGAACAACGTTATCTTTGTCATCGATGACGAGTCTTGGGGAATAGAAAATATCGCGGTTAGTCTAGAAGAGAATCTTCATCGACAACGATGAGAATAACGAGAAATAAGAAACATCGTAAATAGAAAGTCGTAGTAGACGATTACTGGAATCGAGATTGATCTGCTCCATGGCTTCGTCGGCCGTTTTCAACCAGCGGGGCTCTCTGCCCGGGATCGGGTTCGACGGCTCGTTAACGTAGGGGAAGTACTGCCTCTCGCTGCTGACATGACGGCAGGAAAGGCGCGAAATCGACGTGATAGATGTCAGTGCCCGTGTCAATGCTGTTAACCGCTTGATCGTTGCCATAATTTCGTCTCCTTTAGCTCTTCAGTTTCGCACTATTACCCGAAATCCTCGGGATTCGATATCCCGTCGCGGACAACTCAACGACGACGCACGTCGTCACGACCGAACCGACAAACGCGCGATTGCTTGTCAGACAGCAAGCTCGCAGTCAGCTAACTTAACCTGAACTGAAACTTCTTCTTATGTGACCTTTAGGCTTGTTTGCACAGTCACGACCGCCCTATCGAGGGACTAGACCGCCGCCTGCTTTGGGTCGTTGTTTTTGTCCAAAGCCAAGAGCTTGTCGCGCCTTCTGCACACCGGTTTGCTCTGAAGAAAAAAAAAGAATGGTCGAAAGTAATTTTGAAACTGGTGGATTGGACAGGCTGTCGCAAGGACGAATGAAAATCGTCAACGGACTGGTTAAATTTGAAAAAAAAGAGACGTATCGTGGCGTTTGTTTGAACGATGTCGCGTCGTTCAATCCTGCCTTATCTGTTTTACCGACTAACTCCGAGTTGGACGACCAACTCGATGTCTCACATTTTTAACTGATCAACGTCTTAGAACTGCTCACGTGTCTGTAACGTTGATTAACGTTGTAGGGCCACGTTTCACTTTCAATTGAAAATTTCATTTTATCATCTTGTCGCCGCTTAAAAACTGGCTTTATGTCGATAATGTCACAGTCTTTGCACTTACAAAGTACAAAACGACGGTATCTCAGATTTTTACCGATAAACGGATGAGATAGACGATCGATGAGATTAAAAAGATGCGACGGAAAAATGAATTACGTAAATCGAAAAAGTTTCAAACGTTTCAAAGAAGACTTTCTAAGATAGGGTCGAACGATTGACGTACAATCGCGTTATAAGTCCCATCAAAATTCCCTCCAAAAATTCGAAAGATGTTTGAAAAACTAAATCGATCGACGTCACTGGTCTGTTCAAAGGGAGGTGGGAAAATTCACGAAAAATTGGTATTGACCCGATCGAAAGATTTTTGCAACTATTATCGAGTAAACAGGATAGGATAGAACGAAAATAGAGCTCATTCCGATCGAAAAGAAAGATTTTACTAGACCGTCAATGAACAACCTAGTCCGTAGGCACGTGACACCACGTGCTCTTCCTCGTCCTTCTTGTATAACCGAAGAGTCGCCTAAAAACGAGATGAGTCGCTTTAATCGCGGACGCCTTGGAATTCCAGTTAAATCTTAATCTATTCGCAATACCCAAAGCAATTTCGTACGCTTAATATTTAACTAATTGTGCGTTCGCGTGCGCAATGTCGATCAGCTTCTTTCGCGTTCCCCGCCTCTTCAACTCGTGACTCCTACCCCTCCCTCTCTTTCTCCCTCTCGCTCGCTCGTTTTCTTACTCCTTCCCTCTTCCTCGTCTTTCTTCGTCGTCACAGTCAGCCAAGGCAGCACCTTCTGCTACTCGCAGTGAATCGGTGAGCTCGAGGGAACGAAGGCACCCATCCTTGTCAAAATGTATCCGATGTCCATGGGAAGCCGTCAAGCTACTCAGGAACACGTCCTGGCCGTGTCCAGAGACTTCATCTCGCAGCCGCGTCTCAGTAAGTATCCGATCTTCCCTAGTTCCCCGATCGGGGAATCTATTTTGAAGGGAGACACTTGACTCGATGTGGGCGTAGCAGCGTTTGATCGATTTACAAATGGGTCAGCTGATGTACGGGGTTCCCGTTTTCCCTTTTTATCGACGAATCGATACCTTGGCATCTCGATGTCACCTCGTCGTGCGCTTTTCTGACGTTTCCGAGAGGATAGGAGATAAAAATAAGCAGGGAAAATGTCGTGCGTTTAGGCGGTAGCTCGCGTGTCATGTGACATGGAACAATGGTATATCCGATCACGATACTGCCACTCGATCGGATCACTGATTACTACGAGAGGCTTGTCAGCCTGTAGATTCCGTCGAATTTATTTCATTGCGAAAAGAAACATCCAACATCGGTATATTTAAGTAAAATTGCGTCTGATATATGCGATGGAATTATTTTTAATGCCTTTCGAAGGCTCCTACAGCTCCGCTGTTTTTTTTTTTCAGCGTACAAAACCGTATCCGGAGTGAACGGACCGTTGGTCATATTGGACGAGGTCAAATTTCCAAAGTACGCGGAGATCGTGCAGCTCAAGCTCGCGGATGGATCCTTACGGTCGGGGCAGGTGCTGGAGGTCTCCGGTTCCAAAGCCGTGGTTCAGGTATTCGAGGGTACCTCCGGCATCGACGCGAAGAACACTCATTGCGAGTTCACCGGAGATATTCTGAGAACTCCAGTGTCCGAGGATATGCTGGGCCGTGTCTTCAATGGATCTGGAAAACCGATAGACAAAGGACCTCCCATTCTCGCGGAGGACTTCTTAGATATTCAGGGACAACCTATTAATCCTTGGTCGCGTATCTATCCGGAAGAAATGATTCAAACTGGAATATCTGCCATCGACGTTATGAATTCCATTGCACGTGGACAGAAGATTCCCATATTTTCCGCTGCTGGTTTACCTCACAACGAGGTAATTCAATCGTAATTTGTAATAATTTGTAAATTGTAATATTAAAATACTTCACAGTTAAGAAAGAATTTATAATTTTGAACGTAAACGTAATAAATATTTATTCCTTTTAACCAGATCGCGGCACAGATTTGTCGTCAAGCTGGTCTGGTAAAAGTCCCAGGGAAATCAGTTCTGGACTCACACGAAGATAACTTCGCCATCGTATTCGCTGCTATGGGTGTAAATATGGAAACCGCTCGCTTCTTCAAGCAGGACTTCGAAGAGAACGGTTCCATGGAGAACGTGTGCCTCTTCTTGAACCTGGCCAACGATCCCACGATCGAAAGAATAATTACACCGCGTCTGGCTTTAACGGCGGCCGAATTTTTGGCATACCAATGCGAGAAACACGTATTGGTCATTCTTACAGATATGTCCTCGTATGCCGAGGCTCTTCGCGAGGTATCGGCAGCTCGTGAAGAAGTACCTGGTCGACGTGGTTTCCCGGGTTACATGTACACCGATTTGGCAACTATTTATGAACGAGCAGGCCGAGTAGAAGGTCGCAACGGTTCCATCACTCAAATCCCAATTTTGACCATGCCTAACGACGATATCACCCATCCGATTCCTGATTTAACGGGATACATTACCGAAGGACAGATTTACGTCGATCGTCAGCTACATAACAGGCAAATCTATCCACCCGTTAACGTTTTACCATCTTTATCGCGTTTGATGAAGTCTGCCATTGGCGAGGGCATGACACGAAAGGACCACTCCGACGTCTCCAATCAGCTGGTGAGTTTATTTTTGCGATAGTTGAATTTAAATATGGAAATTAGCTCGGCTGAAGGACAGGCGGCGAATGAAGTCCTAATTGTGTTTCAGTACGCTTGTTACGCTATTGGGAAAGACGTGCAAGCCATGAAAGCCGTCGTGGGTGAAGAGGCATTGACTCCGGACGATCTTCTGTATTTAGAATTCTTAACAAAGTTCGAGAAGAATTTCATCTCGCAGGGAAGTTACGAAAACCGCACAGTATTTGAATCGTTGGATATTGGCTGGCAGCTCCTGCGAATCTTCCCGAAGGAGATGCTTAAAAGAATTCCGGCGAGTACACTCGCTGAATTTTATCCTAGAGATTCGCGTCATTAATTGTTGCTATTGTCTAACGTAAATTGTCGTGCGTTTATCGTTATATAAATGGTATCTTCGCAATGAAATACACGTACGAACTTAAGTTGCGCTTCGGAAGCGATTTCGAAGTTGATAAAACGAACATCTGTATCATAATTTACAAATGTTGTCGGCTTGATAGTAAAGAGGGTCAGAATTAGTAGATGTTAAAACAGATATATAAAGAAATATAACTATATCATCGACGAATGGTACCTTATAAAGTTTACTCTTCGAATATGTTAATACGTTGGTAGCAGGGGAGGTTGTAATATTTATGCAAAGATTATGACAAGAGGAAGAGTCAAGAGCGTCCTATTTCGTAGAATAAAATCCGTTAACTCCCGTTTCTCTGATAACTTTCCAATCGCGGCACGTTCTAACTGTAAAGTGTAATATATCGTACAGTATTAACAAGAGAGATAAAATTATGGATACGTTTAAATCGCTTTATATTTGTTTATCCTACATTCCAGATGACAAAATTTCCATCGGTAATTTGATGTCCATTTCAGAAAGCTTGTCTCTTACGATGCTTGTGTATAGCTTATTAATCGTAGAATATAACAAAGCTAAAATTTGAAGTTGTATCTTCGTAAGAAAAATAATGTATATGTTCGGTGCAAAATTAAATAAATGTTATTGTATTATCTTTAAATACTTTCATTTAATTTTTCTTCTTTTTCACGTTTCAATTGGGTACACGGATTTACACAATTTCAAATTTAAATACGACGTTGTATAGCGTCATATGACGAATGAAACAAAATAACAATTTATTTTTTTTTACCTTCTACCAATGATAAATGAAACTACCCATTGTATTAATTTTTTTTATTCTTGTAAATACAACCGTGCGATTTATTATGGACGTTTTACGCGTTCATGGCAGTAAATGATGCAAGATCAACCGGAAAAAGGTCAATTTCAGCTATGTGTGTGTAACACGCAATACGTATCTCGTTTGTAATATCTCACTTCAACAAAATTAACGCGCAGTGAGTTCCGGCCGTCGAAAAATTCATAAATCTCGTGATACTTCGTTGAATCTTCAAACGTAAAGGTAAGACAAAATATTTCTGTCTTTACATTTGTATTTTTAACCACTCAGAGAAAAGAGGTTATGTATCATGTGTGAAACACGATATAAAATTCATCCCAAAAAATATTCTTACGCGTTGTTGATTATTCTTCCTTCTTTGTACTCTCTTTTTTTTACTTAAAAAATGCAAAAGAGTGAAAAACAAATTACCGATTGCAAATTACTGATATCACTAATTAAACAAGTTTTCGGCAAATGCGTTTTACTTTTTTTTGTTAATTAATAAGGTCGAGGGGTTCGCAATTACGAAGCTTCACTGTACATATATATATTTGTGTGTGTCTGTATATGTCTGTATGTTAAATGCAGGATCAAATAGCATTTTTATAATTCGTCTACGATAAAAAAAAGTATACTTTACAAGTTTTTTTGTTTGCCAATTATTACGTTTAACGCGTAAATTTGTCATTTTTATCGACGAGTGTGGTCTGAAAATGACGAATTTCTTTGTATATTTTGGTTATGTTGTCTATTCTTTTTCGCGCGTATCAGTAAAGGAAGAAATTAATTCAATAAATTACGTTTTATTTCTTCTACAAACGTAATTTTATTAAGTGTTATGGATTTATTTTAAAATTAAGTCTCTGCGTTACTTTAAGCAGATATTCGAATAAAATTTGTATATCTTTCAAGGAAAGATTTTTAAGTCGTATACAACGCGATACAATAACGTACAGTAAACAAAATAAAAAACGTGGCATTCTTGACTCTTGATAACAAAAATATACAAGAGATCACAAACAAGACACCAAAAAGCTTATGAGTCTCCGGTAGCAATTACTTATTTAATTACTAATTTACATCATTCTAATAAATGCGCGTTCCTTGCATTTTGTGTTTTCAACCACTGAATAAATTTTAATATCTGAGATATTCCCCGGTATATTAACTTAATAAATGCAAAGAAATTATTATTTCGTCATGTCATCGAACAAGTCGGAGGGCAGCGAAGAATTTATACAAAAATTCACTTTTTGGAAAAAAATTGATTTTTTTCTTACCAAGATTCGATTTTTTCGATTTAAAATGATAAATTTCTAGGATATTTCTTCTTATTATCGTTACCAATGAGAGAGAAAAATAATAGAGTCCATTTTGATCTATCCACCAAGGATTATGTGACCGCATGAAATCCAAGATTATAACGACGAGGTCATCGTCAAATGGTAGCGCTCGCAATTATACCAACAACGATCACTCGACCTGCCTGACGATTGTTTTTCATGGCTGAAAACGCTGATAATGGCAAAAGAATTCGTAGAATTTTATTATTAAAAATTTCGTTATTGTTTAAGAGAAACATCGATGTCGAACGACGATAACGCGATTCTGGATGATAAAGGAAATAAAACCGAGGGAGAAAAAAAGACTAGAAGGATCCCCGACGATGATCGTAAAGTCCTGAGTCGATAAAACGTGTCTCGTAATTTCTATCGCGTGCCGGGATATGCGATTCGCGCTTTCTAAATTCAGTCGTGCTTCCGTATTCGTTCTTTCGTCTGTCTCTTGATGCATCGATTATCGAACCGACAGGTCTGAAGCTAATAGTATCTAATCAAGAAATAAGCCGAATTATTGAGGATAGTCGTGAATTCAGCAGCGTTGAAAATTCCACAGTTAGCGTATGTTTTAGGTGTATATGACGGAAAGAGACAAATACATTATTAAGCTGACCTTCGATCGACCCTCATTAACTAGCTGGACGCAACAATTATCGAAACTCGAACGTCCATTGGCACGTGAACGTTATCGCGTTATTTTTAATTTGTAAATAATTGTTCGTAATAAAAAGTCGAGTTATCGCGGTTGAAAAACGTTTTAGTAAAACTTTGTTCACTACCTTGGTTCTACGAGTTTTTCCAGCGGATCGAATTGTTTTCTAATTTATGTGCAAACTACCGAACGGAGAACATCGGGTAGTCAAGAATGAAATTTGTTAACGAATTAACAATTCTACAAATTTCATCCTTGACGACCTAATATTTGGATATCAAGGATATTTAAAAGTTAAACGAGGGTTCATAACTTTTGAACAATATGTTTCTAAAGTCGATAGGAGATTATTCGCGAAATATAATTTAAACCTTAATATTTGTTTGAGTCGGATCGATGTTTCGACCGCCATTTTGAATTTTATAATTTCACTCTTAATCTTGATAAAAATTTATAGCGCGAAGCAGTGCTTAAATTACGTCACGATACTACTTACGGTACTACTTAGCCATATGTTTTAGGATCTTTTCTTGGTTTCGATAGAACCTACTTGTCAACGTAGAAAATACGAGTCGTCTTTTCGCGTTTGCCTTTTCAAGCGTGTCCTCGAGCACTCGCTCGCAATACGATTTCTAATCGAGTTATTATAGAATCGTGTAATTTCTACGCATTTCTACGTCGATCTCCACTTTCTTTCATACATATATGTAATTTCATTCAAAGGAATATGTATCGCCAATGTCTGTATCGATATCGAAGAGATCGTCGCCAACAATAACGCGAATATGTTGCAACTACCGATGAAAATGTTTCGAATCGATGGCATTGGATCGAAAAATGCACGATGTTCGATTCAAAACGCGAACGACGGAGTTATTGGTGTTATCAATTCTCACCGTTAGGAACGAGGAAATAATGTTTCACGGTCAATAAAAAAGCGTATGAGTTTGCGAAATTGCTCGCTAGCGTCCGTTGAAACAAAACTCGTTCGTCGCGATTTCAACGAGCGACGCGAAAAAAAAATGATGCAAGAGGGATCACAATCTGTCCACGATATTTGTTTGTTTATTATGATCTAACGCGGAGAAGCTCATTCCTAATACAGCTGAAACGACGTAGCGTTAGATTTCGCGTTGACGAGCGATAAGATCACTACACACGATGCAATTACACGGGAGCCGTTGATCGGCGGAGACGAATTAATTCGTCACTGATAAGCGCCGACGATCCTTCAAGAGCCAAGCTTTAGATATTTGTTGAAGTACTTGGCTGGCAAGGAAGTAATTTACAAACAGATAGCATTATGTTAAATATATGAAAATGGCAGTACGAAGAAGTTGCCAGAAAGATGGCGAAAGGTCATCGAACAAAATGGAAGACGTACGGCATTAATCGGCATAAAGAATGAAGTTTTACGTGGCACTTCGAAGCCAAGATCGCTTTCTTGCCAAGCCAATAGATTGGGAATAGATGAGAAAAATCCTACTCTTCGTGTGCACGCTAAGGCAATAGGAATAGAAAGTTCCTAATCCT
The DNA here is from genome assembly GCA_025433975.1 of Liostenogaster flavolineata. Taxonomy (NCBI): domain Eukaryota; kingdom Metazoa; phylum Arthropoda; class Insecta; order Hymenoptera; family Vespidae; genus Liostenogaster; species Liostenogaster flavolineata. Next base: position 1,021,473 of record JAITYT010000528.1, read on the forward strand.
TTTGGAAACTAAATCTTTACCTACTTTATGGTAAAAATACAAATATAGAAATAGCGCATCTATCGACAATCCCGCACCGTACGTCGGAAGACCACCAAATCTTTAATCTACTCCTCCAAATTCCTCCAAGCTAATCCACGTGTTTGTTGAGTGAAAATCGAGTCGACGCGAAAAATGCGTGAACTCGACGAATTCTCACCGAGTTCGGCGCGTCCCTTCTTTTCCCTGGCGTCGCACGGACTACCAATGAGAATCTCCCTGAACGGATATACGGAGAATCTTAATGCAGTCTGGCAAATTGGCGCACAATAAGGTCCGGCATAAAACGTTAATGGCTTTCAATAGGATTAATTTACGAGTCGCGCACGGAACGGGCCGGACATTAGGTCGCACCACCTCTGCTATTTTAAATTATCATTCGTTGCACATCGTTGTAACGCGGCAACGACGGCAGCGGCGACGACGACGACATCAATCATAACGATACGATGATAAAACGGCTCGATCCGATCCCAAGGAGTTTCGCCGAAATTTCCTTAAAAAAAGAAACCATGAGACGAAACGATGTCTGACATCACCGATATGACGGTGACATCAGGTGTAACGTCACAAGAAAAAAGTGACTCATCGTGATTCCAGGGATTTTAGCGAAGTTTTGGTGGAAAAGAGACTGCGTTCAACGCGTCGAGGAAGACAAACTTGGAAACCTATCGTAAAAATCGGCATTCTTCCTTAAATTATTTTTAAAAAAGGAGTACAGTCGGTTGCATTAGAAGATTGTGCAACTGAATTCTTCCAAACGTTCAGTTTGCACGAGTGCGACGATTTACTCGAAAATATGGAATCTATCGCCTTGGCTTCTAAAACAAATCATTCGATTATCGATAAACGTTGTTGTAATTCGGCAAGTTCGAATTATCGAGCAAAATTTCGTTTTAACGCGAAACTTATTTTGTGATCCGTGTAGTTTGTTTACTTCACCGTCTTACGCAGGCGCGTTCTTAGACCTTACGTCGTAAAACACATCGTCCCGCCTCGTAGCTGTGATCTCCCACCATCGAACTGTAGAATAATTCCGAATACGACGATTGGCTGGTCGAAGTAACGCCACGTAACGCGGATGCGTATCCGCGATATGTGAGGTAACCCTTGCAATTGCCGGGGATGATTTGTTATCGAATCGAGTTTGCTCGACCGTTCGTAACCGTGGATATTTCCACGTTAATACAAATTATGCAGATATTGTAAACACAATTTGAGGTACGACATGGCTGCCAAGGTCGATGATTTTTTAGGTTAGGTCTCCGGATGAAGTTGAAATCCTCCCATCGAACGCTCTTTTGCGATAGCTTCTACAGTTTCTGGAAAGGACCTATGAGTTATTTTCCACGCGGAGAAAGATTCGTTTATTTTGTACGAATCTTATGTTGTTATAGATATCCTGCTGTATTTTTAATACTTATCGAGTTCTTCGGAACATTTCTTTATATTTATTCGTTGGCGTATCTTTTTCCGTGCAAATATGTCACATCAACTCGTTAAATCAGTCGTAAGTATTAACTGCAAGGTAACGCCGTGACTTCTGCGTGCGTTATCTCTTTCCAGTTTTGAGATTGCATCCTTGATACGTCCTTTTATGCGTACTCGGAATTGCGAGATACGCCCTGGAAATAGAATGAAATTAAGAGAAATTGTTTCCCCAAATTTTACCATCGCCACCACTAGCCACTCGTTGAACAAGTCGAACTATGATAGTAACGTTTAGTCGAACCTCCTTCAGCCAGGTATCACTCCGAATGTCAGGAAAGATCCCTGACAGGCCAAGCCTAATCTATGCGGTGTAAGTTCGGGGTGAAGCGTTGAGTCATCGGCGTTCCAGACTTTCACGAATGTCTCACCGATGGGATTAGCCTGTGAGAAAGGAAAAGAAAAGAAGTAAAAGACAAGAGGAAACAAAAAAAGCATTCGTTTGGCAATAGCCTCCTGGACTTGTTATCCAATTTGGGGGTACCGCGTGCGTACTGTCGCCTCAACTCGCGAGTGCAGTCACGATTCGACCTTTGCGGCATGCGCATCGAACGTCGCGCGACAACGAGGCCGACGACGACAACGACGAGGAAAAAGTCTCTCTCACGGTATTATACACGAGGAACAGCGAGTGATCGTTCTCATCACCGCGCCTTTGTTCACGTGACGACGTGCGTTGACGTTCGATTCCAGCACACGTATGTATGGACTCTATTGCATACGTACGTAGACCGCCAAGCGCGTTTAACGACGACGATTAGAACCCTGGATTCGCTTTTCTTCCTCTCTCTTTCCCGACGTATGTTCAACACGGAGGCTCGTTGCTCTTTTAGAACTCGGCCGTGTACTCGGACCGTTCCTTTCATCGCGCTACTCTTTTCTGAAATGATATCATCGTAAATGATTTTCATCGTGAAAATTTCTTGATCTCGAGCTCGGTGGATCCGTGGCTGACGACTTGTTTCTGTAAAATTGGAATTTGTTGGAGAATCTCCTTGCTTTTGGGTTCTTTACTTTTGGGGAAAGATCGTGCAAGGAAGAGTGTCAAGTTCGTGCCTTATCGGTTCGGTTCGAACGTCGTACCGTGGACCACGTCGAAACCTTTGCGATGGGCTCCGCTTTGAATTGTCGTGGAATTGGGGAACAGCGCCGGTGCTTCACTGTTTTCGCTCTTTTCGTGAAAACGTCCATCGAGCTTCTCGGTTAGCACCTCGATCATCGATCGTTCTCGCGAGGCCAATATCATGCCGTGTTTTTTGGCAGGCGACACGTCCGCTTTGGGATCGATGCACGGACATTCCTTCGCGCTACCGACCTTAAAAATAAGTGACATATCGAATTTGAGCTCCGCGTCGACCAAAAGAAACTTATCCCGAATCCCATCCGCGGATAACTGGAATTTTTGGCTCGTCTCGTTGTCGGCAGTGACTTGGTCTTATTGTCGTCGTTATTGTCATCGTTATCGCCGTCATCAACATCGTCATTACCGTTAGTGTTATCACCATGACGGATATTGCTCGTTAGACGCGATCTCGTGTCACGCGATGTTACTTTGGCACGTGTCTCTGCGAACGAATTTCTTCTAACTGACGCATGTAAAGAAAAAAGGTATTTCGAAGTCTTAAACAGCAGAGTCGACAAAATTTCACGAAACACGCACGAGATCGCAAGTGATCGCCTGGAAAGTGAAAAGGAATCTTACGTCTGGCAGAGATCGTAGGACCAAACGAGAGACACCTGTCACGCAGTATCGCCATTGTCATCGTCATTATCACCGTCACCAACAACGTCAACCTCGATACGCGAGATAATCGGCTCGAATCGCGAGGAAGGCGCGAGGTCGAGCTTTAACAGTTGATCAAGGTTCACGCGTGGTGCGTTGCTTTTTTTTTACAGAGGAACTCGCGCGATGTTCTTGCGACACGGCCGTGTGAGGCCGACCGACCAACCGAGGAAGAATCGATAGAAGGAAGGGAGCACGAAAAGGGGAGCGAAGAAACAGTGCGAAAAGAATAATTAAAAAGTTAAGACGCGCTGCATCCAACGGATCTCCAAGAGACACGTAAAAAGGCCTCGACATCGGTAGCATAGCCGAACATCGGAATCCGACGAAGTAGCGAAAGAGATAAATCCGATCGATGCAATAGTTCGCGTGTCCTCTCTTCAAAGCTGACCTAGCTGCGCTTGGCTTCTTATTGGTGATCGTTCGTTGAAACGCAAGAGATTGGATGTTGGTCCGTCTGGTTCCTCCGCCTACTTTCTAAGTACGCGGGGACGGATTATCAAGTCGAATCCCGCGCGAGTGAAAGTCCCCGGGAGTGCGATCGAATCGAGAAAAGGAAGATCGTTGAAGGAATTGAAACTCTATGGTGGAACTCGTCGGTCCGCGGTTCAGGAACGGCCGAAGGAAGGATCGTTTGGATCGCTTTGCTGGTGCAGAGCGCCAGGCGAGCGCGTGTCAGTGAACCCCACCCGTTGGGTTCACTCGGCCGAACATCAGCCAGCAGCAGCAGGCAGAGGTGGTTACTTAACGTCGACGCATCGCGCCGGTAGAAAGTCGCTACGAAACGATAGTTAGTCGTTGCACGAGCGATCGAGGCGACGGAGCGCTTCGTTCCTCGTCGAAACGTTCTCCTTGCGATTTCCCTTCTTCCTTTCCTCTCCCCTTGACACTCGCCATCCAGCGCTCCCTCCTAGTCACCCTCCTTCCCATCTGCGCCATATCCATCCGCCCTCCGTTGCTTTTGGGGTCTTTCTTTTTTACGTTTCTCTTGGTCGAGTACAGAAACGTCGCCAAGCATAGGCGTTGCGATTGGTGTCCCCTTCTCCGTTCTTCTTCTCCTTCCTTCCTCAGTGCCACGTTCCCGCATCGAAGCGCCTCGATAAGAATGCCGATTATTGTCTCCCCGAATCCATGAATTTCGGCTGTGCGATCGATGATCATTGTTGTTTATTGGGCAACGATCCGTTCTTGCGCGCTCGCCGTGCGTCCGACGAGTTAGATCGACCGCAGTTGTCACCATGAGAGCAACACCGTCGTCAGCGTCAGCAGCAGTACCAGCACCAGCAGCAGTAGCAGCAACAGTGACCAGAACGGCGTGCACCTGAATCAAAAAGCATACCGAAGGTTAGAAAGCGGTGGGAGAAAGCAAGAGAGCGAGGGAAGATCGGTGTTCGACGATTGATAGAATAATAATAATAATAAGAAGAAGAATAAGAAGAAGTGGGAAAGGAGAAGAAAGTTGCATAAAAAGAAGCAGCAGAAACGAAAAAAAATAAAGAGAGGAGAGAGAGAGAGAGAGAGAGAGAGAGAGAGAGAGAGAGAGAGAGAGAGAGAGAGAGAGAG
>JAITYT010000528.1:1039430-1051218 GCA_025433975.1 Liostenogaster flavolineata
CCAAAACATCTTACGCTATGTTATGTAAATTATCAACTGTCAGAAATCATATAATTCATCCAAGATAGATATTCAATACTGTATCATTAATGTGTACAGATACCAAGTTAGGTTTGAAATGCTTTTTTGTTTTTTTTTCTCCTGTACTATAAGGATATCTTTGCGCACGATTAATGTGATATTATTAAAGAGTGCGTTAAGACATTATTAACTTAGTTATTTTATTAATAAAGATAAGCTTACATAATCGGTTGTGTTTTAGTAATGTTTATAAAACAAAAATTAGGTATTAAGTTGGTCATATGTTTAATAAAATTGTATTAAATGTAACGCATTGTCATAGATAAAAGTATAAAATTAGGATGTAAGTTTCTTTGCTATGTAAGTAATATAAGAAGAAAATCTATTTAAAAATATAAAAGTTAAAAATAATGAAAGTTCCTTGTTACACGCGTTATTAGTGTATTAAAAGGTTAAAATTTAACAGCCGATGCCATCGGATAACTTCTTCTTATGCTCATACATTTTTCTCGATCGATAAAAAGTGCATCTATTTTTGATTTTAAATCAGTTTCCAAATTTGCTCTAGTACGTAATAATTGTTGAAGTTGTACTTCGAACTTTTGTAATTTCAAATTCATATCTTGTACCATTGCATTTATTGTTTCTACTTCTTTTATCATCCTGCAAGAAGTTATAATATAAGAACGTACATGGCGATAAAATAACAAAATGATATGCTATATGAAATTTTGATAAATATAGTAAGAGATGACTATTTACTTTTGTGAAATCACATTCCATTGGAATAAACTCATGCTTTATAGTAGTAATATAATAAGCATTTTAAAATGTAAATGATAATTCATAGAATAAGTCGAAAAACAGAGAAACTAATATTTTATAAAATTAAATATAAAATTAAATATATTTTAAATAAAATAGAAGTAAGAACAAGAATTTATTATGTATAATTACTCCTTTAAAGTAATATCTTTCTTCAAAGTACATTAATTAACGAAGTCACTGTTAATGTATTATTTAACATATATGTAAGAGAAACATGATGAGTTAGATTTAATTTGCATTATCGTTTACGATATTATTATAGTCAATGCATTGCATGCATACCTTAGCTGAGCATAATCTTTACATAATTCTGCTTCAGGCCGATGCGATCTAGCTTCGAGACGCGTATGTGCAACTTTTAAAGCAGAACTCTTATCCGCAATAGCTTTTAAGATTAATTCTTGATTCTTTTCAATGAAAAACATTTCTTCTTGAATCTATACAAAATTTAACAAATACGATATATGGATTATTTCATATCAGTCTAGGATTATTAATAATTCGTCAAATAATGGCATTTTGGGGTACTCTCTATCAGTGATGGGAGAAACGCAACCATAAGTTACATTCGGCATACTTGTGGATTTTTTAAATTCATTTTGTGATTACAAGCGCTAGTTTCAATTTATTACATTATTTTTTAATGACGGCATTTCAAGGTAATATTTATTCAAGCAAATTATAATATCTTAACCTACCGATACAATTACGTTTCTTATAACGTCCCTAGGCTAAAAAGTTCTTCCATCACTGCCCTATGTAATACTTTAACATTTGTTATGAAATTAATTACCTTATGTACATGAATCTGTAATTTTCCTTTTGCTTCTAGCATTTCAGCTGCTCTCCTATTTAATGCATTATTTGTATTGCCCCAGGCATCCCACATTTCTTGTCCAACTGCATTTATGGCTGTTTCGATATCGATTTGCAATTGATTGGATTTTGATCTTTCAGACTGTGACTTTTTAACGACGTTGTTCGATGCTTCCGCCCATGATTCGGCCTCCGTAACGCTGAATTAAAATCCAATCATCCGCGAAGCTTAAAGAAATGTTACTGTAGATACATGTGTACTTTTTTGTAATCACCTGGAATCGTATTTTTCTATGCCACCGTAATACTGCAGGCCCCGACTGAAATTATTTAACTGATGACACATGGTATCAATTCCAAGAGCTGTTTCTTTATTCTGTATATCGATTTCCAATTGATTCTGTATCGCTCTTCCATTTGTAAGCTAAAAAGTCAATGTATAAATACATATTATACGTAATAAAAACAATTGGATCATTCGCGTATCAAACTGACCAATTCCATCGACAAAACTGATTAAAATCAAGAAATTGGAACACATCAGTTCGATATCTAAGATATCTGATTATATTTGAGTGGTTCTAATTTTTACGCGTAATTCGACAAATAATTATAAAGCCTACTTGATTTTTACACTTGTCCGTGAAGGTTTCTAATTTTTTTTGACAATTTTTTATAGTTTCAACTTCTTGAAGGAGAGCATGTTCAGCCTGATCGTGAACCAAATCGGCACCTATCGATACGTAAATAGTAAACAAAAATTCACATAAAAATAAAATAAAAATATCATGTCAGAATATAGCGATATCGCGAACCTTTTCGCGATTCGCGATAATAAAGACATTCCTGCGCTATGTGCAACTGCCCGTCAAAATTCTGCAAAGCCTTTTGCAAGCCGCGATAACATTCCTGCATTTTACTATTCGCTATTATCATTTTTTCCAATTCTGACGATACTTCGTGACGCCAAAACGAAATATCCGTTATCCTTTCGCCAAGGCGACGGCCTGCCTCTACCTGTCCTTCTTGTACAGTTTCATCCGCTTCTCTAAAAAAAAAGAAGTTCAAAAAGCAAATAATATACTGTAAGTGTGGTGGGCCTCTTCGGACGATTTATAACAAGAGATTAGCCGAAGTATAATGGTAAAGTAAGAAAGTATGGCCGAGGAATAAAATGAACGAGTGAGGGTCGAGGATGCATGAAGCCGCGTGGATGGAAGGGACGAATAAGAAAGCATAAAAGAGCGCAAAAGCAGAGACGAAAGACCTTTTGTAGCGAATTGTGATTCGAGTGCGCAAGTGAAACTTTTGTTCTTGCGTGTTTTACCTCTAAAAAGTATAAGATAATTTATAACAATCTAGCTTTATTCCTGTCTCATTATCATTCCGTATCATTGTCAAATACTACGATACTAATACCTAATAACTATCGTATTGTCTCTGATGTATTGGGAAGACCGTAAAGTAATGTCACATTTTTTCGTCTAATTGAAACAAACGGTTGAAATATATTTTTATTTTCAGAAAATGATATGATCATCCTCGTTATCAATGATCTTTTAATCGATATCCTGCACAACTTCGACGTACGAGATCAATAGATTAGTATTAAACGAACATCGATATACAAAAATACGACGTTACTTTCCGGTCCCCCTAATATTTACCGCATTAAACGTTCAGTATCCTTTCGTAAATTTTCGGAGTACTGCTTATTAGCATGAGCCTCGTTGTACAGCCTTATTTGATTCTGCACCCATTCGTACGGGGTATATCTCGTATACAATGCAGCGCGTGCTGCGTGTGACGGATTTCGATCAAATCCGGTTACCAAATTTGGAAATTTAATAGGCTCCGTGGCCATTCCGTCCGGCGTATAGCAAGCATCCACGAGTAAGTTCGTTACCGGCTGTTGAGGTCTGCAATGTTTAATAACGATTGAACTCTTTCTCAAGACGTCGCGTTATTTTGTATAAAGACGAGATAATTTATAAACGAGGCGTAATTCATTTATGTATTCCAAAATAATTACAACGGTGACGCTTCGACTACTTCATAACCCAACGTGGGACGCCAAGGATGCGGTCTTGGGGTCTTGTAAAGTTCTCCAACTCTGATCGGTACTGGTGGTCCTGCGATCTGCTCCATACAAGGAAGTACTCCTACGGTACTCCATGGTTGTAGTTGCTATTAAAAAATTCATGTAATAATATTTTTTATCGTTGTATGTATAAATGTTGTATGTATTTATAGAACGATACATACGGAATACATAATAGTTCCGTGTTCTTTTTTCTCCGCCGTCGTGTTGTCCATAATTAAAAAAGTTTCGTAGAAATTATGTAATTATATATGAAATTTAGAATGTTCCGTTGTAAAATGATCGTGCTAAAAAAAAGTCGAGTAATTAACGTTTATTACTTCACGTATCTTATTTATGTATATATCGAGAATTTTCAACCTTTTTTGATCCACGGCTCCCTTCACCTTTACGCATTTGCGATAGCAATGATGTCTATGCTACGCGCTATAATTTTCGATCGACCTCAAAATACGTCTAACAATTACTTTTAAATGTTGTTACAAAATTCTCGAGCGAAAGGGAAATTTCTTTTGAATTTCTAGTCGATGCAATTTTATCGATCGAAACTCGTAACACTTCGAGAGACCGCGACGTACCGTTTGGAAACTCCCTGATAGATATAATAGATACATAATGACATATTTGTATGCATTACGCTTAGTAATCGGAAAATTGTAACGATTTGTACCACCGGTGATACAAACGGATCGATTGGCTACTTCTTTTTTGTTAATAAAATTTGGAAAACAATGTAATCGATTGGACAAGTAATATTACAAGAGATATATCCAGTTAAACAGCTGATTTTGAACTTCCGTTTAGAATTTTCTACAGCCGAAAAACTTGATGACGTAATTACGATCGCTAACAACAATAATATATTTAATTAATTATCATGAATCGATTAAAGGCCATCACAAACGCGATAAAATATCGTTATACATTCATATTGAAGTATACCGCATCATAGGTTAAAAAAGAAAACACTTAATGGCGTCTTATCTCGTTCAGTGAATAAATATCAAGATTCTTTCGCGAAGAAAACTTTATCATCGTTTTGAAATTGAAATCCGGATATCGGAGTAACGTGAATAATCACGCGCGCATGCGTCACATGATCGTAAACTAGTCAGGTGCTTCTGCCTTCTGCTCGGTCTACTCCCGTCAGTATTCTTTTGACGCACCCCAAGCTGAAATTCGCGAAACGTTGTTATCATGACACAAGCGCGCCGTTTTCTAACTCTCATTTTCGGAGTTATTGTCGGATGTCAAGTTTCTTCTGTCCACGGTGGCGATGCCGTGCCTGTAATATTATGGACTCCTCCAGCTGGCGCCAATACAGTCCCGATAAATCCACTCGTGAAAACCTCTCGTGCCGAGTTCAGCCAAGCTTTGAACAAGAATCTGTACGACTTTCAGCCACCCATTCTCGTTTTCGTCAAGGACAATCTGTGCGTCGAGGACCTAACGCAACACAAAGGGGTAAGTTATCTACATGCCAATTGAGATTCCTCGAATAACCCTTCAAACGATAATACATTTTGGTATTTTAGGACCTTCAGAAAGTAATAAACGATCATTTGTTGGCATACTTCCCTGCGGTCGAGTCTCCTCTCTCTGTCTTCGAAGATTTACCCTTTTACAATCAGACCAGCAACGAGGACGTAGAAGCGATATTGGACAAACAATGGCTCATTAAGCCGATCTCAGATTTAGACGCTATCCCTGAAATATACATGGCCTATACAGATTTCAGTCCGTACTTGATCGCAGCCCTCACAGGAAGGTACTGTGGTTACAGCCGCTCTGAAAGAGTAAAAAGAGCAACCGACCCGGATGATAAAGCATTTATAATTAGGCCGAAATCAACGGACTTGGTCAAAATTCTTTTATACTCTAGCGAACATCCAACGCTTGCGGTACGTATTGCGATTATCCTTTTAACTTAGTTAACTGTTCGAATTTATATGGATAGAACTAATTAAATATTACACTAATGATCTCTAAGGTATGCATTAACGGTATTGTAAGGAAGTTTATTTTTACAGATCGATAAGCAGTCTATCACCCTAAGTAATCCATCTCGTACTTACGTCACGAATGAAAACAATACAATTTTGTTACATTTGGAGTTCCCTGCTGCGCAGGGATTTAATTTGGAATTTAAATTCACAAATTCTACCAATGGTTATCATACCCTCGTCGGTGTACATTATAAAAAATCACCTTCCGATCAATTTTTAACACCCAATGTCGATATAGTTTTCCCACGTGATTATTCGTATCATTGTACGCAGGATATAACCTTTTCTCATAATTCGACGGTTCTTACTATGAAGAAGTTACAAGTACAAATCGGCGCAGAATCGTTTAGCGATGCATATGATTGCGTCGGTTTTACTACGATTCCAATTTGGTCTGGAATTTTCGTCACTACCACGTTAGCGTCGATCATGATTTGGGCGCTTACTATGATCCTAGATATTCATACTATGGATAGATTCGATGATCCAAAAGGAAAAACGATTACTATTTCTGCTCAAGAATAAAATATTTAATATATAAATATATAGTGCATATATAAATAAGTCATCTAACATAAGTGATATCTTTGAGAGTTGTGCCAAAGATGCACTTACACGTTATAATATGTTAATAGAATGGTACATATTCCTGCTGTACTTGTTATAGCTTCCTATTTCTTTTCCGTTTATAAAACTTTTTATATATTGTATTATATATTATATTTAATATATGATATTAACGTTGACAGAATCATTGTAAAAACAAATAATTTGGTAAAGTATAACCAGTCCTATTGATATATTAAACATTTATTTTCAGTATTTATACATTAAAATCAGTAATGTCTAAATAATGTATATGATAAAAAAAGAACAAAATAGTTAAGTAACCGAATATTATTGAAACAAATGAATGTAAAATGCATATAATCATAGTTATAATATATAATGAAAATTACTGTTAATGTATCCAAAGTGATAATTTTAATCGAGTAATTTGAACTATCTCAAACAGTGTGTAAGAATATATATACTTGTTTATAATTTAACTTACCTATTCACTACATCATTTGTTTAGATAGTTATTTGTAATTTTCATTCCAATTTAATAACGTGTAGTAAATACATCGCTCATTGTTTGTCTTGATAAAAAAAAAGAAGATATGCACTCTCTTGTACATATATATTATAGTTTGTAAATGATTTATCATCTTCAAATTCAAATTTAGATTTAAGCATTACGAATAATCTGTTTATAAAATGTTTATTAATTATAAAAGATTGTAAAATTCATCACATGCGTATTATTTCGTAATTTTTAATGTCGTGTATAAGAAAAGTGTACAATACGAATAGAAAGTATAATCGATATCAATTAATTGTTACATATTAAATCATGCATGCAGAAACCTCAAGTCCATGTACTACTAAAAAGACCATAGAATACGCTGGTAAAGTAATTATCTGTGAAGCTTCTAAAATTATAGTACGAAAAGGAGGTAAATCACCATTAGGAAGTAACTTTAAAACTTCTCCATTCATCTTTATATACCTGCAAGTAAGTAATCAATTAAAAGATATAAATATTTCATATAACCAGTTTGTATACTTACCTAGATGTTAAATAATTTGATGTTAAAGCATAAAAAAAGATTTTGAATTTCTTATTCAATAGTGGCCACATGTCTTCGATCAATATTTTGGAAGGATATTTATCTATATTTATTCCATATATTGTAATAGCCGGTACTCTATTAATTAATGCTGCTTTTGGAGTACAATGAGCGTAAAATCTGAGATACCGAGAATTCGTGTTCAATTGAATTTTCAAAACCTTCTCGGATACAAATTGTTTATAGACTACACTGATCCACCAATCAGGATTTGGTAAAAGATCTGGGCCAACCATGCCATAATTTTCACCGAATAATGTTTGTCGTATTACAACATTAACACCTGTACTAGCGCTATATCCTAATTTATCCAACCATAAAAATCCAGCAACGAATCTATCCGATAATTCTGGAGCACCTCCACCATATGCTGTACTAGTTTCAGCTATAAATATTTATGTTTGAATTTGTTATCACTCAAATAGAATATACATACATTAAAGGAATGCATCTGCCTTTCAACTTTCAAAAAATCTATTTTTTATGATACTTGAATTTTTGTAGTTGTAATGTGTTTTCTTTTTTAATAACTTAGATAACTAATTATACTAGAGCAATATACACTGCTTTTTAACGTGCTCAAGTTCAAATACTCTAAAAGCCAAATTAAATAATAACAAAATAATTTAATTAAGATTGTTTTTAATTCATAAAAGTAGATGTATTCTTTCAAAACAGACATACACAACCACATCGAAATGGATTTCCCTGTTGCATTGATAGTTTTTATCATAGTATTTATCTGCATTGGTAAATATTGAAACGTTAAAGGATTCACAAAGTCATCGATTTTTGCTATGTGGCCATTAAGGTAATATTGATGCCATGTAACATAGTCAACGCTATTTTCATCATTTTCCAGAAATGCTGTAATGTAATCTTCTCCTTTATGATTAGTATCACCTATGTGATTTGCCTCAGGGCCAACAAGAAGACTTTGACCAAATCCTGCATTTTTTAAAAGATTTTTTAATCTACTATAATCTTTAGCGAGTTGTTCTGCTGTAATTTTCACATTAAAAACATGTGGGAAGGAATTTGGTTCTAAAATTCAAAAGTATAACAAATTAAATACGGTTGAAAACCGTATTATCAATATTTTAAAGTATAAGAGTAACAATTCAATTTACCGTTTCCTAATTGCCAATCTAAATGCATGTTGTGTTCTTTCGCAAATAAAATAATATCTTCTGCATTAGTATAATTCCAAGAACCATCTGGATTTCTTATTAATACATTTAAATCAAAAATCATACGTAATTTAGATTTCTTTGCAAAAGTATATAAAAGCTTTAAATCTACATCAGTAATCGTGAAGTTATTAATATCTTGACCATCTACAATTGTTGTAGCAGAATCTATTTGCGACACCTAAATTTAAGATTATTAATTTTATATAATTTTTAAATGATTGGAGATAAAACTATGCTATAATTTTAAATATTGAGCAGCTTTTGTGGCAAAACTTTTATAAGTTAATTATAATTTCATTTAGTACTCGCACATTTAAAACAAGCAACAATTATAACGATTGTATAAACGTTTATATTGTAATATTTTTGTCAAACTAACGAACCTTGTTAAAAAACAAGCAGTCTGCTGCAGTACCACCTACTCTGACATAAGCAGGACTCAGATGCTTTGCTAAATTAATAAGTATTTCGTTTGAAATAGGAAGGTCATTCATATTTCTAAGTAAAGATGAATCAAGGCCAAGTGATAAGAATTTATTAGAAACTATATGGGAAGAGGATTGTTTCTTGTTGAGGGAAATCATAGAGATATTTGTCACATCATACTGATTTAAATGCCAAAATGACAGTATTATAAGTGCTAAGCAAAAACTCAAAAATGATATACTGAAAATAGAACATATTGTAGAATCTGCAACAGAAAAAGTAATAAAAATCATTGAAATTATATTTTCTTAACGGAAGTACAAATGTTTTATGCAATTTAAAAATGAAATACTCATTCCAAAATTTTCATTGAGAATTTTCTATTCCAAGAAGTATTATATTTAAATTTGTTGTACTGTTATCAAGAGTATTAGTTTTCAATCGACGAAAGTAAACATTTTACTGTAATTGTGAATGGCATAAAGTATAAATTACATGTAATTTCATGTATTTATATACTAATATTTAATAATTATTACGATAACGATTATTTACTCGATTCGTTTCATAACTTACGAAGCAAGTTACGATACGATTTAAAATAAATCGAAGTTTCTTATTCGATAAAATTCTATTTTGAATAATATCTATACTTTGATATTGAAAGATAGAAAATTACGATAGAAAATATTTCCGAAGTTACATAGTATTAATTTTGTTCATGCTTTATAGTTTTCTCAATCTTTGTAAATATTTCATTAAACTGCGAAGTAGGAAATTAACTATCGTACTCAAAAGAGATCAATACATCTGATAAAGATGTGAAATTAAGAATCAAATATTTGAATTCTTATTTTTATATATTACTTACTTTTATGTCCGTGAGTATCATTGAGCTTTTGATATTGATTTTTACTCCAATCATTGTTCACCAAATAATTCATTGCCCTTCGTATTTTCGAACCAATCCAGAAGCATCAACTTTTCAAGTACGAACTGAACGAACTTACGTTGGCGCGTATCGAAGGTGGTGACAAAAGAATATTTCGAATAATCGATTATTTAACAAGGCAATGGATGCGAGATATTCAAATATTTAAATTTTCTTCGGGAAACTTTACGATTGGTATCAAATATCATTATTTGTTAATTTTCAGATGAGTATTCGTACTTTATTTATTGTTTGACTTCAAAAGTGCTTATTTTTTGTCGAATTGACTACATCAATTGCAAATAATTCGTAGATAGGGTCTCGTTTATGAATTATCACATTTGTGTCAGTTTGGCTCTCTTGACAAAGAAAATAATTTGGATACTTTCTGGAAAATTTGTTACTCGCTCTTATTTTTTTCATGGCGCGCAATTTAATAGTATCGTGCCTTCTCGGTTGTTTCGAAACTGCGCTCAATTATATTTATTAGCGAATGAAATTATTTACGAAGAACCTCGTATCTATACAAATATCATTATTTGTTCATTTTCAGGCGAGTATTTGTACTTTATTTGTCGGTTGACTTTGAAAATGCTTGTTTTTTGTCAAATTGACTACATTTATTTTTTGAATTGTTGTTAATCCAAAAGTGTTGGAATGTGGCGGGCAATTGCAAATGATTCGTAGAATTAATAAGGTTTCGTTTATGGATTATCGCAGTTGTGTCAGTTTGGGTCCCTTGACAAAGAGAATAATTTTGATACTTTCGAAAAAATTTGTTATTCGCTCTTATTCTTTTTATGGCGCGCGATTTAATAGTACCGTGCCTTCTCGGTTGCTTTGAAACTGCGCTCAATTATATTTATTAGTGAATGAAATTATTTACGAAGAACTTCGTATGTATTGGGTTGTTCGAAAAGTCTCCGTCGGTTTCTGATAAATTCAGATAGGCCATCCACGGTTTATTACGGCTAAATGAAGGCGCCGATCACGAATATCACGAATAATCAATGTATTAATGCTCGTGATGCAAAGGGACTCAAAGTGTTGAATTCGACGATTCATGGGCATTTGATGCGATCTTTTTGCCTCAAAAATCGACGGAGACTTTTCGAACGTTCCAATATAAATAAAAAATAAATCAAAATACCTATCGATGGCATCTTTAAGTATCTCTTGTCCAAGCTGGAGCTCGATGAATGAAACAGGAGAGAACGACTTCTATGTATCGTAATACGATTTCGATAAGACAAACTATGTTTATGTTTTTGTCTTTGAATTAAATGTTGTTTCGATTCCGAACTACTCAATTCATCTTCCGCCCAAAATTGACGGTCGGTGTCGTCTGATACGAGTGGCGAAGGAACGAGAGACTTCAAATTTTATTTCGCATATTATTTTACTATCGTTGTTATAAATTAATCGATAAACGTCATTTATAAATATTTAAAATCGTAAACTTACTGTTTCCCCGAAAGTTTCAGGCATGAAGTATTTTCTATCTTGAAAATTTAATCTTGACATCAACAAGGTGGTCCTTCTAACGAGAAACGTGTAATTTTCGTAACCTTCTTCATCTTCGGAACTGTATATCAATTTTTTGGTATCACCCGCGGCATAATGGCTCATTTTTTATGATATTGCGTTTAATAAAGATCAAAAACATTTATGAATCTATCAGTATGTATATATATTAAATTTTGTACAGTTATGTTACGGTATATAAATTAAATTTGGATGTTTGACAGCAACAGAAACCATTTTCCAAGAAACTATGGTACTGCTTTTTTTTT
>JAITYT010000528.1:1064655-1081490 GCA_025433975.1 Liostenogaster flavolineata
GATAGAATAAAATTTTAAACAGAAAATCCGATGCGTCTTCCTGGAATTATGCCAATACGCACGTAGATTGTATGCTTACCGAATACAAATCATATTGACGAACAACGGACGAGAAGGGCCTTCCCCAAGTTCAATAGGATAAAAACGTGCGATTTCTTTGTCATTGCGACTATACGCATGGAATTTGAAATAAATCGAATAGTATAAAAAAAAAATTATACGCGAATGTACGTAAAATCGAGATACTCAAAATGTTTCAAATTTTAAATAAATATAAAATGTGTACATTCGTGTTAAAATACCATTTTGCTCGTTGATAAATTTTTCTATAATCTTATAATTTCTTTATACTTCTTTCTCGTTTAGAAACAATATCTAACGGAGAAGAATCGATATTATTTATTATTAGAATGTTTATTTTGTTATCAAAGAAATTTTCTTTACGGTTTCATTGATGATAAGAAAGAATGTCTAGTAACAATCGTACATTTTGTTTTAGTCAGTTAAATTCGCTTGCGAAATCTGCCTGCGCGCGAGATGCGCAAATTTAGTTTATAAAAAGAAATTTTATGTATCGATTTACCAACCACTGCGTTGATACAACACATTCGCAAGTTTAATCATCGCGATTTTTCTTAGCGGTAGGGCGCCAACGCGGTATATAAAAGAGCAGTAAGCATCCAGCATCTCTTCATTGCGAAAGTGCGGTTGTTAGTGTAGCACTTGTAAACTCAACTACATTCATTCGGAATAGAGTTTTACAATTTTTTCTTTTTACGAATCCATGCAATAGAATTTACCAAGAATTGTAGTAAATAACGTTACGTAGTATCGTAAAAATTTCTCAAGTTTTTTCATTAATTATAGGTCGATTATATTTCGACGAAAATTCTATTTTATCAGAGCAGAACTGAAGAGAACGCATAGTGTCGTCAGTCACTTTGTTCAGAAAGTGTGAAGTTTGAAAGTCCTAAAAGAGAACGTCAAATATGTGATGTAATATTGGATCGGCACACACGATATTTCAGTGCGTTTAATATTTCAAATAAATACACTTCGTAGGAAGTTATCTACACATCGCGAAACAGTATTTATTAATATATTTTGATTGTTTCAGTCTATCTCGAAGTTCATTTTGCAATATCGTTTCGTAGTATATTAAATATCGGAAAGTTGCTGCGATTTTATGTTCAAATTAATCACTTAAGATGAGAACGCTCTTTATGATATTGCTATTGGTCAGCTATGTCAGCTGTGCACCATGGTTAGATCTACTTTTCGGACAACAGACGAGTTACGGCAACCAAAGGTCGGACTATTATCAACAACAGCATCGCCAAGGGAAAGGCGGTAAAGAACGCTGGAAAGAAATTTGTAGAACCGTAAATGTAGATCCGTTTGCGTATCCAGGACGCGTACCTTATCCTTCTGCTCCAATTTGTCCTTGGTAATAGAACTTATTACTTGTAATGTTGATATTCGTTATCGTGATGCGCGCGCGCCAACGAAGTTAAATTAGCAAGTACGTTAATTTTAAAAATATGAATTTATTGTAATATCCTAGAATTTATGAACATATTTACCGTTGTTATGAGTATTTCAGTCATTAAATAATAATTCTATGTAAATTAATATACATAGCTATATGAAATCGTGTGGCTTGTAAAATGCGTTGTACGTAAATTATGCAACAAATGGCTAAGCTTACGAGTAACAGTCTTTATACATATTTTACTGATTCTGTTACTCTAATGAGAATGCGTATCTCAAGCCGTTTAGGACAATCGAATTGTGTCAATTAATTATAATATGATAGTCTAATGTTTTACATCACGTATAAAAATAAATTATTTACAATGTATATAAGAAATATTATCTTAAAATTTGTTATGAAATACATTTCTAGCATTTTCTATGTCTTAAAAAATGTTATAGAATATTTTTCCACGATCATCTTTATCATAATTACTGATAACCTGATAAATTTTATGTACAGTGTGAAATCACAGAGCTAAAACAGTATGAGTTTCGCGTATATAAAATCTCGGTAGTTAAGATTTAAAAAAAAAAGAAAGAAAAAAAAGTCTTTTCTGGCATAAAGATCTTAAAAATAATATGAATAGACAAAACTTATAAAGCATTCGATTAGCGACGTTGATAATAAATAATAAAAAGAAAAACAATCATTTCCAAACTTGTATCAATCCATCGGTACTACCAGTAAGAATACACGTGTTCGACATAGCTACAGCAGATATCGTGTCATGATGACCAAACGGTGGTGTTTCTGGTCCTTGACCTCCTTCTTCAAAATTTTTACTCCTGGTGCTGCTTCCTCCTCCAGACGAGGAAGATTCTTCGCCAGCTAAAACTTCTTGGATTACATTTGTACCGTCTATTAAACGTTGTCTGCAAAGAGTAATAAAAATTACTAGCATGCACGTATACGTAAACATACGTAAGTGGATAGGCGAGTACAAGTCGCTCAGAAGCCATTGCAATTATAAATTGCAAATATAAATATAGAAGCCTTCTGAACGACTCATATATATTAAAAATCAATGAATACTAACTCGTATACTAGCGAATTTAGAGGGATCACATCATTGGCTGCAGGTAAAGCAACATGGGATTCATTGGGCCTGTTTAAATCCCAAAAGCGTAGTCTCATATCTGTTCCGCCAGCTAATAAATAACCCGAACGATCGATACATCCTGTATACATCGAACAAACACTATGGCCACCTTGGGAATGACTTAAAGGTGGTGCATTCGATGCCCAAAGAACCATTTGCCTGAAATCTGTTTCCAAATTCCACATTGAAATTTCGTTGTTGCCTTGTACAGCTGATATAATCCATGAATGCTCGGTTGGGTGTGTTATTACTTTTCTTACTCTTGCTCCTGAAAATAATCAAATAAGAAAATAAAGCTACCGATCACTGATCAATCGAATGCACTCGAAATAAGACAATATATAACCTGTTGGATGTTTTATACTAGTGATTGGCAATTGGAACCTCAAATCCCAGCAAGTATGGACACCTGAACTGGTACCGATTGTCAACCATTGCTGATAACTATTTACACAAAACGACGTAATAACTCCATGTTTCAAATCGTTCTCCAAACGCCACGCTGTACCAGGACATCGTAAATCCCATCCTACCAACGATCCATATAACGAAGCATAAACGAGAACGGATTGCGATCCAGAATCTAAATACTGTATATCTACCGCGCATCCTTCTTCCTGGAAAATACAATAAGTAATATTGAATGGTACCTCTCTTAATAAAAAAAATATATTTCTAATTGATGTTTCACACGAATGAGTAAAATTACATTACTTGAATATCCAACTGCCGCGAATGAAGTACGCTCATTTTATTAGAATTCGATTCTATTCGTAAAACAAATACTGTTCCTGATTGACTAGCAGAACTTGCCAATGATAATCCTTGTTCACAGACAGTCAAACCAACTAAAGGGCCACCTCTGTGCATGTACGTTTGTCTATATAAAATTAACATAAAACAAGTATTAATATGCATCGTGAATAATAGAAATGTTGGAAGATCTGAAAAATATAAAAAATTTTAAAAACGTAGTACCTAGAACGATTAGCAATATTTCGCCCTTCCATTTTACTGGCATCCCATATTTTAATACATCCATCCGCGGAAGAACTTGCAAAAAGACTAGTATCTGGAATAGAAACTAATCTGTTTACGCCAGCTCTATGTTCATGAAGATGAGCCACTGGAATTCCACGAGGTCTCCATCCATTTGGCAGTAGTCTCGAGCCTTTTCATTTTGATTAACATTAAACGTATCAATTAATACCAAATTATTATACAAACTTTTAACGAAGAGTAATTTTATAATGAAATTTAAAAATAATTTTTTCTTTAGATTACCAGCTTGCCATGCTATATTGTCAGCCCAATGTTGCGCCCTTAATGCTGCTGCATGTTGCTCTTGTTTTCTATAAGTTAGTTGTCTTACTTCCAGTCGACAAGGTGCACAACGATCTGTGGAATCACAAAACATATGTATTCACTAAAAACATTCTGTTCAAAAAACATATAAAGAAAGAGGTGATGTGTTCAAGTATGGAGAAAAATATTAGGTTGGTGCATATAAAACGTTGGATTTGCAATATATTCACTTATAAAATCCGACATTTCATACGCATCGACTTAATGATACGTACTTTTGCTAAATCGTGTAACTGTGAATAAAACGTGTAAAAAAAAAAACGTGAATTATGTAAAAAGAGATCCACCAGGTGTATTATACTTCAGTGATAAAAATAGTGTGAAGTAGATATTACTTATGCTATGCAACTTGTTAATAATTAACTGTCTTGTGAGAGTACTTGAAAGATGTTCATAGAACGACGTACATTGTATATAGGAACGCTCATGAAGAGAATGATCATTTATACTGTTCATATCGCCTAGAGTATGTTGTGGCGACAGATGTATGTCCCCACCATGTATATTTTGACTAGGGTTACCACTGTTTCCAGATATATCGGATATTTTACCAACCATATGCTATAATATAAAAACAGAAATTTAGGAACCTATAAGAGCCAAAATATATCTTGATAATACCTGAGAAACGTCTTGAGCAGCAAACATCGTACGCCATTCTTGATTCATGGTAGCGTACGTACCGACGTTATCTGATGTTTTTCTGTCGGATCGTTTAAAAGAGGGAAGCCCTAATTCACCCTTAGGATCAGGATATAGAATAACAACATGATGTCTAATTCTATTTTTCATAGTGCTTAGGTCTAGTTTTCCATCCACTGACTTTGTCGTGCTTTGCTTTGCATCGGCAGAAGTGCGGTACTTATTTATTTTCATTAGATGTGGTTTCATAATAAGTAATTGATCTTCGACCGTCTCTGTCATTGATTCCGAGCTCAATCGTCTGAAAAGCTGAGAAACCTATTTAAATTGCTTCAATCGTACTAAATATGCAATAAAGATCTTACAAAGACTTACATTTCGTAATGTAGTACTCATATCGTTGTATTGTGGCACAACACCAGTTATCGCTTTAGCTCTCGCAGATTGTCTCTGCTCGAGAACTTGAAATAATTCTTCTATATCGTTGTATTTTACTAGTGCATCGTAGACTATTCTTGGAATTGGCGATACAAGAGCTTCCAATAACAATATTTCTTTCTCTATTTGAATCAATGAATGTTTCAAGTATGGTCGAATCATTGTTTGAACTTTACACTGAACATCTACTAGATTAAGTGTTCTTGCTGCAGCTGATATAAATCCAACTGTAGCATGACGTACCCACAAATTGGGATGTACCTAAGAAATATCGATTTTTAAATCAATAACAGACCAAAAGTCCCCCCAAAAAAAGGAAAAAAGAAAAGTACCAGGAAGACCATAGTTTCTAATAGAAGTTGATATAGAGCGGATTTATGTAGTAAACCCAATTCTGTAAGAGTAGCCATTGCATTGATGGCTTTTGTCGTTACAAATTCTTCAGGATCAGCAAGACCCTGTTGAAGAAGTGGCATAAGTATAGGACTACTATGCCAACCAACATATGCAGCAACGCCAACGATACATTCAAAAAAGGATCCTCTTAGTTCCTTATCTTCCTTGTCGTTTAGAAAGGTGATTATGTGACTCAGTAAGATATCGTTTGCTTTTTGTTTTCCAAAAAATACGCAAAGTTTATTCATTCCGTTCTCCATCAAAGTTTGTTTTACCAAATTCTGAGGATCCGTCAATAACATCGATACAGATTGTTGTACCTGCAGATAAAATTCTATGAAATAATAAATTTTATCCATTCATTAATTGTACAGGTAAAACGCGAAAGTATATCCCTACCATTTCGTGTAACGTTTGCAATTCACTGTCGTAGCTCGGTTTTGGTCCTTCTTTGTTCCCTAAGTTAGATAAGTGCGCATTTTCAAGATAACGTAAGGCAATGTGCGCTAAATGTGCTATATTTTCTGCATAAGCTGCTCTGACGATAACTGCTTCGTCTTGTGTAATATGTGATAAGCCTGGTAGAATATATTCAGGAAATATATTCACATCTGAAGGTGGAATTGACTTCACAAGATGTAAACATTTTGTTAAAGTATGAATGGCAGACACTCTAACCCTAGGCGCTGGATCATGAACTAAATGAAACTATAAAAATTAACATTCGATAATTACTAATATTTTTTATACTTTATGCCAAGTAAAAGATAACTTACAATGTACGGTAGAATTCTATCTAAAATAGTTTCATCTGAGGTATTTTCTGCTAATTCGAGTAATATTTCTAAACAGTACAATTTGGATTGGGAATGATGTAGACCTCGTATACAAGAAGTTACTAATTGAGTGACAATAACTAGTCCCTCTAAAACTCCAACGTATCCAATATTTTTATATTTTTCCTCGTCTATTTCGAAGGATTTAATTTCAGGTTCCTCCTCGTTTTGAGGATTGCAGGCTGCCTCGGGTAACGATGAATTTTTCTGATCAACTTGATTTACTTCGCTTTTATCGAAGCTTTGATCACTGTCAGTTTCAATTACTGTATTTTCTTCGCTTTGACCAGAGTCATCTTTAATCGATTCTACGTTGTTCTCATAATTTTCGATTTTTAAATTTTCATTATCTTTTGCTTTAAGTGCTCTCGTTCTCTTAATTTCTTCAATTTTTAATATATTAATGATATTACCAATGTCTGTTTTAAGTCTGTTCATCTTGTCATCCGGCAATGCAACTGGGGTAGATGAAAAGATAAGCATGTAAGACTGTAAAAAAGAATAGAAATATTCTGGAAAAACTGTTCCACGAGCTTGAGCCAAATAAATTTCTGCACTCTTTCGATTAGCAGGATTTCTTTCTAGCATGGAGGCTAATAATTCACGTATTCCAGTATCATCTATTGCATCGAGATGTCTACACACTGAATATTCATTGTTCCTATATGCTGCAAATCATTATTTCAATCTTATTATAATTTTGCTCAAAATAATACTTAAGTTACAATATATGTACCTAAAAGTTGAGAGAAGTCAAACGGCGGATGTCCATCGTTATACAATTCTGTCAAAGCACAACCTGCAGAAAAAATATCCATCATTGGATGTAAATCACCAGTTTTTACTTCTTGTTCTGGCAATAAAGCAGTATTGTTAATTTCCGAAGAAAGTGTTTTTACAAATCGTTCGGGAGCTATATAACATGTTCTGCAAAGTTAGAAAACCAAAATAATTTTATTCATTTTTTGGCGTGTATATAGATCGCAATTGTTAAAGCAATACCTTCTTCTAGAAGTATCAAAAAAATATGAAAAATCTGCAGGATTATCTTCAGGTAGATACGTTGGTTTAAAGCTTGCAAAATCCGTCAATAATACCCAGTTCCAGCTGGTTATCATGATATTTTCCAATTTTATATCACCATGACAAACTCCAAACTATTAATAAAAAAATCATACACGTTTCTATTTAAAATACATATGATACAAGTATCACGCCTATAATGTTACCTTGTGAGCTTGATGTAGCGCATATAAAAATTGAAAAGTAATCCATTTTTTTTCAATACTAGTTAAAAATGGTCTTGTGCTAATTCTATCGTAAAGTGAATATTTAACATATTCTCTCAGTATCGAACCAGCTTTTTCCGACAACTAAAACAAAGATATTTCAGTTGTTAATATCCTTTAAATATCGGCATAAAAGTTTGTTTATTCGTTATATTTATATTAAAATATAATACTTACAACCATCCTCTTGAAAGGTAAACAATTTACTGCGGTTGCTAATCTAGATCTAATATCTTCGAGTTTTGCTTTGTAAGACGTTAGTGGCAATGTAGGATCATGTATCACAAAAACTTTTACAACAACCAAGCCTTCTTGACTCCTAGCTCGAGCCACTTTAAAAAACCTGGTACTGCCTAAACTGTTCGCAAAGGATACAAAGAAATACGAATATAACGCTTTTCATAATTATAACAAATCGTGAATGAATATTTCCGAAAAGTAGTGTGTATATGTGTGTTTTAATTCTTTTATCTCTTTTAAGTTTACTCGTTGCTCTTCATAATTTCTAGGTTCATCGATAATTTATCGATTCTTCTTTAAAATGAGTGAACTTAACTTTAAGAATTACGTGTCAATTGTGACTTTGATAGAACGTATAGACAAATTACTTGTACTAGAACGAGATCATCGACTACACTTATTACTTTTAATATTGTTATTACTCACTTCACGTCAAACAGTAAATCAGTGTGATCCGTTAAATAATGTTCTACTGGAAATATTTGACTGGGCGCAATGCCCACTAGTTGATTTCCCATTCTGCAAAAATGTTTAGAGAAAACTGATTTATTGACCTTAGGCATCCATTTTGTACCACTTCATTCGATACCGAACATGACTAAAAGTGCTGAAGATTGTCTCTGATAGATAAAGTTCACGAGAGTGAACTTAGCCGAAATGGTGAACCTTGCGGAGTGAAGTACGTGCCTATGTTAATTTTAATTAATGACATGAAATTTTTATTTATCAGTTTATACATTGCTATTCGTCAAATAAATCAAAACGTATCGAGTTGTTTTTCAACTCGAGCGTGATATTTATTCGTGCATTGTTCAATAACGTGTACGTATGCGATCACGATTGGTCTTATATATTCCCACTAGAAATTAAAATTCGAAAAAATTCGAAAAAATTCGAAAATTCTATTTTTGTGGTAGCTGTTGATATACTATATATGAAATTGTTCGAATAATTCAAACTATGTTTGAACTACGTTCGAATATTGGCGCGGAAATTGATTACATAAATATATTAGGTTATGTAATATGAAATTTCGGATTATTCAAAGAAAAAGAAAGATTGATTTTTAAATTTAAATAAAAATATCTTATCAATCAAAATCACTCGACCAATTAATTCGCGAATGATGAAATATCCGACAGATGCTAATACACACTACTGCTACTAATAATAATAGTTAACATTGCTTATAAATCAGATTCTTATTAAAGTTTCTTTTGTAGACTTTAATAATCGGTACCACTAGTTCAGTTTCACAGTACTGCGCAATTATTAAGCATTGTCGGAATGTTTTTATACCTGTCCGTCAAATAGCAACGTTGATTTTATTTCGGTCCGTAAGAGGGCTCCGGATATATTTTATTACATACATAGATTCCGTTCTACCTTATCGCGTGAAAATTTCAAATCGAGGCGTTGGAAATAAATTTCAAATTTATTAAAAATTTCTCTTCTCCTTAAAAAGGTATTTTACCTTCTATACTTGTTGAAGTATAAAATTTCGTTTCGACGCGAAATTCAGAAATAAGTATTATTTAATTATTTAACGTGAATTAAGTTACATTTGTACTAATATGAATTACAGTGGGAATTGATACGTATCTTACTGATTCCTTCTTTGTATGAACAGTGCAGCGTAATTACGTCTTGCGGAAAGGTAAGGTTATAAAATGTAGATACATATAATAAAACTCCATATTTAAAATCTCTTTATTTATTTCTCTTTCTTTTTTTATATTATGTGTATATATTTGTTCGTAATATATAATTGTACATCGTTAATTTTAAGTACGTAAACTAGAGAAAGATTAGAGGAAAGGGAAAGGGAAAGGGAAAGGGAAAAATCGTTGAAAAAAAAAAGGATTACCATACGGAAAAAATGGCAAGAGAAAAGATTATTTAAACCGTTCTTTCATATTTTTTGACAGTTATATGTTAATTATTTATTGTATTGTTAACATACTTGAAAACTTTTATAGTCCATAACTTTATCGTTCAAACGATTGAATTATATATTTCATAAATATGTAATTTAAATATTTTCTCTTGTTATACGAAATGCACGAGGAATGATTGATTTCTGAAAGTTTTTCTTTTCGATATAATCGATATAATTGTTTCTGAATATTTATAATAAAGCACTCGATGATTTTTAGAAGATTTCCTAATTCTTAAATTTGTTCTGAACCGTATACGATTTTATTATAGAAAATAAAAAAGATATCAAGTACTATAATAAAAGAACAAACAGAACAAATCAAAGTTAGCAGTATATCAACGAAAGAAAAAAGGGGTCGAACCATTTAAATGTTTTATGAAATTTGAAACGAATTTGTATTATTTTTGTCGCTATAGGCTGATAATCAAAAAATGTTTGGTGGCGTTGTCAGGACATCGTGTGGAATAAACGACTTATGTTATGCAATGTTGCGAAACACAGATACGTAATGTACGTACGCTTTAAAAAGAACGAGAAAACGAGTGACAATATCGAGTCTTCGAAGTTTTGTGTCTTTCGAAAGATTTACCACGTTGAAATCGCAGCTTTTTGTCACTCAAGAAACACGTATCGAAGCGATAAGGATTTCCATTTCTCGATCGAACGATACGATCGGATTCTTGGCTAAAAACATGCGGTAAAATTAAACGCCGATGGAACATTGGTTCAAGAAACATTTCCACGTTTAGAAAAAAAAATTAATCGAATTAATTTTTTTGGAAAATTTACATTGGACTTCGATCGTATTCTTACGACCAAGGGTATCGCCTTTTTAACAATTTTCTCAACCCGTTGATAAATGTTTCCAATAGTAATATCACTAACATTACGATTAAATTTCAGCCTTTAATTCTTTGCTGTGTGTACATCGATCTAAACAAACAGCCGATAATTCGTCTAGGATCTGGATATTTTACGCGCTCTCTAAAAAGATTGGAAGGAAAAAGGTCGAAGTTTCTTAGACTCTTTAGATATTACGAACATCGTTCGTTCAAAGCGTGTCGCAACTAGATCGTTAAACAAGAATTACCTGATAATATAGTTACAAATGACGATATTTATCAATGATGGAGCTTGCTATGAAAACGTCTGGTTTACTTCGTAACGAAAGAATTGATACGCGATGGAACACGAAATTTAAGCGACGTTGTACAATACGTGAATGTAGAGTAAGCAAGTCGAGTACGCATTGTACGAGTGTATTGCACGTGGCCCTGTGTATGTACACATATGTACCTCCCACATGTACGACATATTACTTACCTAAGTTCAACGAGAAACTTACTTGGAATTCGTGAAAACAAGACTCGAGCTGTTACGTTAGAGCGATACATTGCATCGCGGCGCATCTTATCGTGCCGTCACTCGATATCTTCTTCGATTATCTGTACCTGTGCGCGGGAAGACGTTCGATCTACAAACTGTGACGCTATCGAAAATTATTGTATGCATTGACCAACGATACGCGCTGGCATATCAACCTGTTTGAATGCGCAACGCTAGATATGTTTGGACACAATGTAAATACTGTTCTACGATCCTTTCTTAAAAAGTTTCGATCGACTTTGGAAAGTTTCCTCGTCGAGTTGGCGCGTGCATTCGCCTACGAGTCGAAAGAAGCGTGTTCTTTCCGTTCTTTGAATTCCCCTTTTGTCGTATAGAAATACTCTATTATCAGTTCCAACCGATCTGTATTGTCATGAGACGAGGCAAGATTCACGGTAATTTCTCAATTCTCGAGATACCCTCAAGTTTCTCAATACGGAATAGTTTCTTGGCGTAGGAGTCCGAGTTAAACATCTTCATTATTAAGAACGAAAAGATAATCGATCCGATCACCTGCCCATTTCTCTTTATTCGTTGAAAAAAACATCATGATTGTAACAGGAGAGAAAATGTGTGATCAAGCTGGCTTCGATAACACGTCCGCGAATTATTCCTTGTTAAAACGACATAGGGTGGCGTTACGAATACGAGCGTATCACGGCAATTAAATTGAAGTTATTTATGACGATGTCGCACCAATCCAGCGACAGCGTCTGTTCTTTGCATTGCACTGGCCTAAGCGCTATCGCACCTTAATATCTCCTCGCTCTAGTATCTTCTGTTTGCTGTTTGCTGTCTGGTGCCGACTGTCTCGAGAACTTAAAACGAGACTGTGCCGTTCTGCATGTAATTATACACGCATCCGCGAAGGCGTCGTTTGGGTCCCAAAATTTATAGGGCAAATACTTGAAGTACTTACCTTAGTAATTGTTAATCGTTGTGTTCTTAGTAATTGTTAGATTTCATTCGTTATTATGTATTAATGCAAGCAATTTGATAGGGCTAGTTTGTTAAATAAAGTTGATAAAGTTCAGTTTTCTTTTGTTATAGTCAGGATCTTAAAAGGCTTTTGATATGATACCGGTTAAATATCCTGAAATTATTAACTTGATTAAAATTTGATTCATTTTATTTATAATATGTTTTTTTATCAATTGTTTCACGAATAATTTTGAATATGGATTCTGTACTTTTTAGTTGTGGAGTTTAACATTTCGTCTAAATTTAAACGCTAGAAATATGATATTATCTACATAAATTAAGATAAAAAATATACAGAACTTACCTGGAAAGAACAATTTATGACAAACGATATTAATTACATACGGAAATAAATATAAAAATAATTATGAAGATGTTCACGCGCAATTGCTTGCGCTTATCGCAAAATTGATGTCACGATAATTTATACATGATCATAAGTTAAGAAATATGTCCGTGCGTGCACTTATAATGTACGGAATGTTTCATTTGAGTGACAGCAGTCATTTATCAATCGAGGAACAGTTGCAATTAAAACGTGACCGAGGGAAACGAATCTTCGTTCCTACATTCGCCATAATTTGACCGCAGAAAAAGTTAAAATGAAAAAAAAAATAGTATAGGCATAGTACTAGCGATGCGATTTGTCAACAAATTATTCCGAATATTTACGAGTAAACAATATTTAGTGATTAATCGCGAGTGAAACGGTAATCGAGTCGCTTGCAGTTCGATTCGTACGATATTATATTGTACAATGGCTGACCAGTTACGATCTTTTTCACTGAACTACCTACTCTTGTCTCGAAATTTCTTCGGACGTCATTCGAATCTAATCGATTTCATCCCCATAAAGATATCAAAAGAGGTTTTAACGTAACAGGTTTTCGTTGTCCGAAACCTCGGAAAATTTCATTCCGACATTCACAACAACAGCAAGTCGTTAAACGAGCCATGCTTCGTAAACGCGATTCCAAGGTCGTTCAATCAGACGTCTATTTTCTCGAATTAAATAAAACGTCTACACGCTTGCATTCAAACAAAACAATTTTCGAGAACGTTGTTCCCTAATTATTCTTTTTTCATTTCAAGCTTCCAATCGTACCGCTGATTCTATCGGATGATCGATCCTACATTCCCAACTTCTTCGAAGCGGGAGCCCATCGACGTTATCGACGATTAGACATTCGAACGACTCGCTTATCAAGATAACAAGGAGGTCGTGGATCTTCAACTCGTGTAATCGTCGAGTTTCGAAAGTGACACGGATCCGCCATATGGTAAAAACTTTCACGTACCTACCGAGTTCCATATAATCGTCATAGAACAGCTGGATTCTTTCATTGACCCCGCGAGTATCCGGCTACGTGACTGCTACGCCGAGTGGATCAATTCGACCCGCGTGTGGTATTGGCTTAACGCACGTATTGGCATAAGTACAAAGGGATAGAAAGAGACGGACGATTCTTATTGTTGGGTGTTTTTGCGGTCTTATTGTCGGGCATATCGGTTTGGTTTGTCTACGCGACACGCAGCTTGCAACGGAGTCTTACACTCCGTATTGCGCGGTAACTAGCGCGACTATGTCACAATGGCAGCCAATGGCAAATTGGGAAAAAGTATAGCGTATGTAGTGGCTTAAGACGAAAGAGACAAACGTGTCATATACATTGTCCATTCATTATGGTGTTTATGTAGCGCGCGCGGCTCTCTCCAATGACACCGACAGCTATGTAAGACCTTAAATGATGGATACTTACGCGAGACTAATGACAAAAATGATCACTTGAGGCGACGTAACAGGAATGGCACGATAGCGATGATAAAAAAAGGCGAAGTTACGAAATGATACCTTTTCGATGTTTTGAATTGAACACTCGGTTGGTACAAATTAAAGGTTAATCCTGATAGTTTCGATCTTCGACCTAATTGATAGAATTTTAATGCGTCTCTGATATCTGATGGACAAATTTATTATAGATTAAAATCGCGTGCAATTTTACTTCTTCTTATTGATATTTTTCTAAAGAAATTTTTGTAAGTATGTATTGTCATTTAATGCTTGTTCGTTTGTTTTCCTTAGAGTGTGAGTTTAACACTTAGCAGTAGGATGTAACAGTACTGTACACCGCGGACGAGTTACAATGAAGCGACGTCGCGACATAACCGGATCACTTCCAAGAAACGCCATTTCCACGTCCTTGCAGAACGAAATGCATCTATATATCACATTGGGAATACATTTAACACGTAATATGACATATGAGACCGCGTGGCGATGTCATTTAACGCGGACGTTACGCGATTACAAAAATGTTTTTAGCTAAGTAACAAAGTTACGAGGATACAATTGCGAGCATAAAAGGAACGATAGCGTATACGAGCGTCGAATTTATCGTAGCTCGCGTAATGCCGGCGACTATTTTGAAAGAGTTATAATATTGATGCGTACTTAAAAGCGACGGTGTGGCGCTTAGACGGAATTTATTTTTTAACTGTTGGTAGTTTGCGTGGCAACTTCGAAACCCATGTTACACAGGCACGAATGCTATATTGCTTATTGCCGAGAACGCTTGTACGCCGATTATCGTGACACTTTACGATCGGATACCGCAATACACGCGCAACGTCCATCGAGTAACGGCTTGCGATGCGTAAAACCGCACACCGTCGTGTCTTCTACCGCTGGGGCGATTTGTTATTATTCTCGGTTCTCATCGAATGCTTCAACATTTAAGATAGTCATGCCATGTAATTTTTAAAGTCGTTCATCGGAATCTTGTTATTACCGCTTTTATTACAAAATTATCGTAAAACTATGATGTTTCGAAGCAATACATAATTTTGCTAATTTTTTTTAGGCAAGCGTTTGTCTTCGCTAAGGTACATCACAATGAACTTTTTAATCGTTCAACGAAGAAAAGGAAATGGTGTCCTTAAAATATGAGAAGCATGAGAAGGCACGATAAGGAAACGAAGCCAAACAAACGGTAAAGGTTAAATTACGTTATGATCAGAACGATAGAATTAAGGGAGTCGTTTCACAGGAAAGTAACGATCGAAGTTTTGTTATATTGTTATTATCTTGTATCATACGATAATGTAATTTGACCTACTTTGTCAATTTGGTCGATGTTGCCATCAGACGATACGTGATATCGATGGTAAGAGCGATCGACGTCCAGCTTCTTGATCTCCTCCGTATCTTCGACAGATGCAAGGCGATTCAGGCGGTGTCCACAAAGAGAGCAACTCCATGACAGTGTCTATTTTTACCATACTGTCGATGGATAGCTCTCTTCATAGCGCGCGCCTCTTCTCTAGAAATTTTGTTCTTTATTTCATCGGATTACGGACGAAGATCAACATCGGAGAAGAACCTGCGAACATGTTAATAACAACAGCGATCACAATATATCACGTATAACGAATCATCCAACCGTAATGCATGCCATAACGAAAGTAGGGTGCATCCGGGTATAAATGAAAAATTAGATTTAAGATCAAATGCGGCCGATGTCGCTACGAGAATATTATTTTCAACGCCTTTTTTAGGATCAATGCGTATCTACGTCACGAGAATAAGAATAATGATAACGATTTTAAGATAAATCGGCTTCGGACCGACAAGCTCTTCATTCTGGACGATCGTAGGGTTAGACCGCTTTCTTGAGAATCGCGATAACCGAGAGAAAGAGAGAGAAAGAAAGAGAGAGACCCAACGTGCAACATCAAAGGATCATTCCGCCACGCGAAAGCGTAACGAAGTGTCCGCCAAGCTGGCTCGTTATCGAAGAGGTGCGAGCTACCTCTTCCTCTTTAGCGTGGCCGTCTGATTGCGCGGCAAACATAACCTTTGCGCGTTAGCTCGTGCCAAAAATCATTAACACTTTCTTTCGACCGCCACGATGCGGTCGTTAAGGTGATAGAAATTTGCCAGAGGTAAGAATTATACGATTAATTCAATTAAATCGTATCCCTTCGAGGTTCGATCCAGCAATTTCTCAGGTACATTTTACGATGTAAGAAGTACATCGTAAAAAGTGGAATGTCGCAGAAGCAATATTTTCCACATGAAAATCGCTCGTATGCGATACTTTACATTGTATTCATACAACGTAAAATTTATTAAAATCTTTCCGCTGAAGAAATGTATAAGATATAAACGTATAGATAACGATACGTCGAAATATTGTACAAATCGATGTCTTCGAAACACTCGATTCGAGGAAGGTTTTATCGTTTTAGTTCGTAGATTTTAGACAAAACGATCGAAGCGATATGGAGAAACTAGCGAACCATGTAAGGATATACGCGCGTAGGATAACGAAATCGTTAGAATTCTTTCGAACGTCTACGTGACTTCGTGCTTAAGGAACGTGGTGCTTGACGCCATTAGGAATTCGAATTCGTTCCAGTTGCTCGTATCTATCCTGGCGTATTCGGTAAAATCGTATGTCATCGAATTTGCGAGCGAATCGTCGCACGGGAATGCGAATTGTGACGAGAGGATTTCACGAAGCGAGTCTACGTCGAAGTTAATTATCGAGCGTCGACTAACGGCCGAACAAACCACGGGAACACGAAAAGCTTACGGTTCGGGGAGACGCTCGAGAGAGAAACAGTTTACGCGTGTGCGTACTCGCGCCTAAAAGAGAAAGAGAGAGAGACAGAGAGAGAGAGAGAG
>JAITYT010000528.1:1084902-1101548 GCA_025433975.1 Liostenogaster flavolineata
TCGGCGGGTGCGACTTTATCTTACCGCGACGTGACATAAACTTCGCGTCGTTTCGTCAAACCGCTAATTCATTGCGGTACATAAAGAAGCGTGTACGTAAAATTTTTAATTTAGGTACAGAGACCGATGTAGAGGAAGAGAGAAATATATCCGATGCCAGTACGCGTACGAACCTGCTTTCGTTCTGTTATTAACGAATCATCGAACTCCGCTCCCGAACTCGGTACGTCCTTTTAATCGAGCGGCACATCGCCGCTCTTTGGAGCGGGGATTACGAATTTTTTCTCACTCCAGTCTTTTTTGTGGGGCCCAACGGCTTCTTAGAAAGTTCAAGAGCGCGTCGACTAACGTTTGCTTACCTACGCAAAGGACATAAGCTAAACAAATCCTTAAGAGATGTCGTCTGCGTTCGACTAATTTGTTTTTTAAACGAAAATTCCTTTGAATTATTGAAAATCGTCGTCGACTCGTACGTCCTTTCTTACGAATTTTATTATCAAGGTATTTCTGTTATACGCGCGTTACGAAACTCTTTTGTTACGTATAATTCAGATATCTTCAAGACTTCCAGATAACGCTCGTGCAATATATATGATCGCTTAAAAATTTGATAAGAGCGGTCCGCCAATTAAGGTTTATTTTCGGAATTTTTAAGTACAATAGATCACGATAATTTCATGACGATTCCGCTAATTAAAAATATCATTCGTCAGGCGGTACCAGTAGCAATGGTATTAAACGCGTTCATCGGTCTTCAACGAAAATAATTAACTCAGGACATACCGTAATCTCACAAGCTGCGTTAATTTAACACCGAGGAACCTATCGTTCATCCCTAAAATCCTATTATCAATTTGTATGTTTTAAAACATTCAGAGAAAGATTTATTTCAAAAATCAGCTGAACAGCGCTTTGCTACTCTTGTAAAATATAGCAAAGGTATGCAACACTTTGCGACATTGCCATAATATCACGCAATAAGATTTAGATATCTTCTCTATGCGCTGAACTCTAAACATTTTTCAAATCGGAGAGCAACTTCTTTCCCTTGGTGAAAATCCGTCACACCTCTCACGTCTCCTCGTCCTAGAATTTGATAACCGATACGCGATATTCCGAAATATTAATATGACTCGGCGATTATTAAAGTCGTAATTGCGCTATTTGATGAGACACGACGCCGACGATCAGGAAAGGAGGGTAGGCGGAACAGCGATCGCGTTAAATCACTTCGAGCGCCGCGTCATGCTCGCGCATCCTCGATGTCACGTGTCTCGTCGTCGCGCCGAATCTTTTCTCCCTTTACTTACTTAGAACCGGTGCGAATCAAACTTTCCGTGCGCGTGTTCGATGTACTTACTTCGACGTAGATTTTTTGCCAATTCTCTTTGTTTCTAGGGGAAAAAGAGGAGAGGGAAAGGTCCTGAGAAAGTATAGCACAACGATCTCCAAAACCGATAAGATGTGATTGCTCTTGGATTCTTATTATCCTGATCGAACTCCGATCCGATGGGTGAGTGCGCGGAGAAGAAGAAAGAGGGGAGGAATTACTTATCTGACTCAACGAGTGTCGATCCTTAGATTCGATTTGACTTTGAACTCCACGTAAGTAGTTCGGTCGTTTTACACTTTCGTATCGATGTCGTAGCAGCGACCGCTTGGCAAATTCTCAAGAATGAACGGTGATGCGATAGACTCGAGGGAAGTGGATTTTCTTCCATTGCAGAACGACGTATCGGAGTGATTCAATCTCAACGAAAATGGAGGGTATCTATCTTGTTTTATTCCGAATCCGACGATAAAGTAACGAAGTTCGTTGATATCGCTGATCTCGCTACGAATTCGATGGAAGTTCAAAGCAAACAAAATACGTGGATTTAATCGATGAATTCCACGCGATAACGTCATTATCGATAAACGATACAGCGAGTTCGTAACGGAATCTTGAAGAAATTCATGATTCCTGATTTCGAAGGCGAAGAACATTCGAAAGACCGACTTCTTCGTCGTGTTCGACTTGAAGTCAAACGTATTTCCGTTTATTCGATGAACATGGAACGCGGATCGCTTTGATTAATACAGAACGACTCACTGGTAGCCGCGCGATCTACGAATGAGTTAGCGTTTTTCTCGTTCACCAGAGATTTTAACGCTTTGACCACCGTGTAATCCATGGTAGAGCACGTTTGTCATTTTTCTCGAGATCTTATCGTCCGTAAGCGACAACGACGTCGCGCGGAGCCCAAGATTTTCAGTTCTTATAATGGGAAAAGAAAGAGAGAATCAAATAAATCGACGACGATTCTTTAAATTCCTTCGCTATTTAAGTTGCTAACGAAGCGCCTTGCATTTTGTAACTATTGTGCTAAGTAACGCGCGTTATTAATAACGATAGATAACGACAATAATTGAAACCTCGCGTGCCAATACAGAAACAAGGAATAAGAAAAAAGCTCGTCTTTCTAGCTGCGCTATCGCGAGAAGCGACTCTTTTATTTTCCGAATTAAAACATGACCGTTTAACAGTTCGTTTAAAATATCTCCGTTCCAGAGGATATTCTATTTAACGGAGCCTCCGCGTTAAAGCGAAGCACATCAAGCGTAGAAAATGAACGCAGAGGAACGACGTAGAAAAACGAATTACCCGGCTGCATAATTAGTTCCTTGAATTCATTCGTTTCTCTTTTTTCTTCAGCGGCGTTCGAGGTTTCACCCGGATCGAAGAAAAGGCTGCGAATGCGACGATTTCGAGATCGAAGAGGAGCAACGAGAAAGGAGCCAGCGCGGACACGATCGATGCTCGTAGTTTACAATGTTCCGACAAAACGACCGGTCAATGTTGTCTAGTCGCCATTGTATCGCGACTTACGTAGATACTTACGTAGCCAAGTGGTCGGTTGGTAGGCGCATCGGCGCTAAATTCTAATGAGTTATCATCGGTGTGGCCTCGTTCCCTCTTGTGTGCCATCGCGTTATGTAACGTCAAACGATGTCGTGGCGACGTAAGGCCGAACCCGCGTAGGCCCCACGGCGTATCATCGCCTTTACGAGCATCGCGTACTCTCGATCACCGTCGAATTAACACATGAAAGGTTAGCGGCCATTGTCACGACGATGACAAGGAGGACGGCGATGAGGATCGCTTCGAATTTCCACTGTTCTTTCTTTCACGAGGCTACGACGATCGCGACTCGTCGAAAAGGAGAACGAAACGATTTTTCAGGCTCCTTCGAAGGATATCGGCGACATGGAACAGCAAAGACGAGAGAGAAGATCGCGAGGATCAGCCATGGAACTATGTTTAATTTCAACTTGCTGCTTGCCAACAGCGATAATCGCGTGATGTCGATAGGTTCGCGTAGATCGTGAGAGGCTAGCCTTCTTTGGATTTCGAATTTACTATTTTTTGGTTCAATTCAGCGTCGATACGAGCTCGATCGCGATTACCGAGATTTCGAGGACCATTGCGAGGCTATGTTCAATTTCAACTTGCTGCTTGCGAATCGTGATAATCGCGCGATGTCGACAGATTCGCGAAGACCGCGAGGGGCTGGTCTTCTTTGGGTTTCGTAGTTCGTTATTCTTCGATTTAATTCAGCGTTTATCTATTCTTAATAGTCTACTCTTACCTGTTGGTTACATCACTAATTTTGACTGCTAACTTTGAACCACGAGCCGCGTCGACTAGATCCGTTCCACTTTGAATCTACGTCCCGACAGGACGATCTTCCGTCTCAAGATTTCCGGTGTGTAGAGGAAGATAAAAGATAACTAGGTAACAAGGCAGAATGGAAGAGGGAGAAGTTGAAACACGTGAAAAACGAAGAGGGTAGCGAACGATAAGGGTTAACAAGATCGAAGGAGATGATCAAAGAAGAAACCAACAACAGTTAGAGAAGACGGAATGAATTTTTAATGCCCATGACGATATATAGCGATTCCACAGTCACAGATCCAAGGATGGATGTACTTTTTACGAGAAAACCGATGAAAAGAGAAAATAAGGGGTAGTTTGGGTAGAGAAGAAAGAGAAGGGGTAAGAAAGAAGATGCTGGCAACCGAGTGATCGAACGAATGAGAAAGAGAGAGATAGGACATAGAGATGAAGAGAGAGAGAGAAAGAGAGAGAGGGAGAGAGTGGATAGGATGCCGGGGAAAAAAAAGATCGTCAAATCGCGAACGACTTTCCGATACGGAACGAACGAGATGGTTGAAGAACAAGTGACGTGGACGGCTCTCGGCTGCGGCTCATATACTCTACTCGTGCTGTTCTGACGTCACGGGTGCGTTTTCTTATCAGCCAAGAAGAGCGCTGGCCAACACCTGCGAAGTCGCGCACCTGTGTGCCGCGTGTGCCAGGTAACATCGCCGTCTCGTTTCCGTTTTGTTCATCGACGTTGCCCTGAATCGGGGCGCCATCTACTCTTCGAGGCGTCCGCTCGTCATCCCTTCTCCGGTCTTCTTTCGGTCCCTCGTGCGCGACGCGCCGAGGCCGACCGTCTCAATGGATCGCGTTATCGGCACTTTTTGAGCTTTCTTTTTTTTTATACTTGGAAGTTTCTAAAAACTTTATTGGCTGAACTGAACGTACAGGTTCCAAGAACTGGTAGAGTTTTGGTCGTTTGAAAAAAATAGGAGAAAGAGTGATACCAGAAATGGCGGAGACAGATTTTTCATTTTAGATTAGTTTTGAAGATGTTTGCCTGGTTGTCATGCTTTTTTACCCATGAGTCCCGTCTTTGTCGTTTTAATAGGAACGAAATTTGCGTGAGATAGAATCAACAGAATATGTCGACTAGTTTACGGGCTACCGCTCGTTTACTTTCTCTGTTTTTAATTGATTACTTCTGTTATCAGGATTTATGATTTATTACGATTTAGTCATCTTCCATGCTTCTTCAGATTGTGTACGTTGAACGACATTCGGAAGTACCTGGAGGTTTGTTTCTGTATGAGAAGAGAATATAATTAGTATCGAGTGTTTAACGATTTTAGAACATCTTTAAAACACACGCGTTACCTATATGCTTCTTGGAAAATCTTTTTCGCTTGATCGAGCATAGACTTATACGTGGTAAGATCCAAGGCTTTGTCCTGTAGTACCGTGTTCAACCTGGCCTTAAGCGCGAGGCATTCTTCTTCGAGCAATTCGAGTCTGCGAATTCACGCGATTGATAAGCAAGAAATTTTCCTTAATTTATTCCTGCATGCAACAAAGACCGTACATATTTTTAGTATTGATAAGCACTTTCCATGAAACAAAACATTAATAATTAAATACTCGGGATCTATTTGGAGCCACGATGCGTAATTTCACTCGTTAATTCCATTTAATTTAAGTCACGACATCCTCGATCATGCCACGAGAGATTTCAAACTTACTTGAGACGAGTTTGCTCCGCGTTGTTAAAGTCTTCGTTCCCTTTCGATCCTTTGGACTTGGATAAACTTCTCTTCTTGTAGCCGCTATCGATCTTAGCGAATCCTGGCTTCTCCATTTCCATCTTTCGAAGCTTCGTCTCTAATTTTGCTGCTTTGCAACGCTCGTTGCGTAAGGATTCCTAGATAACGTAAAAGTTTAATTTTTATATCGATCCATAACGATAAAAATAATCTTTTATTTCCTTTATAAACCCAATACTTGCGAGGAGATTATCATATTGGTTTTTTTCTTTATCGAGCCGTCTATTCAGCACGGCAACTAACTCGAACAATCTTTCCCTCTCAGCTTCGGCTGCTAGAGCCAAAGTTACGTATTCGTTGGGCTCGTTTGAACTCCTCATAGTAGATGGTGGACTGGTATGACAACGCATAACGGATTGATCTTCCAAATGAAAGAATCTTTGTCGCTTTAAATATTCCTCTGGTATTATGCCGCTTCTAGCCATCATACCGATAAAATTAAGATATCTACATTTTTACCTTTCATGCTTATTGTATTTATGAATATTTATTAAAATTTATAATACAATTTAAAAGCAAGAACTACCGAAACGATCGTAGAAAATACTTTGGAAGAAGCAAGTGGTCGATTCTCCCCTATTCGGGACCGATCTAAAGCTTAGAATTAAACACCTTTTAAAGGTATTACGCTTTCTATCAAAACGATTGATTTTTCCAAGGCTTTTGAAGTATTTAAGATAATGCGACTGTGATTCTGCATCGTAACGTATGCACGGTTTACCAAACCTTAGGTTATCGATTTCGATTTCGCGTTCCTCGAGTTTCTTGGTTAATCGATCGATTTGAATTTGTGCGGCTTGCAAATCGTTCCTAAGAACGGTACAGTCACGCTCGATTTTCTCTTCTTTGTTTTTAATGTCGGTCTCACGTTCTTGATATCTTTGTTCGGCAATTTTTAATCGATTCTACGACAAATATTTATCCTTAATTCTATAATGCCTCTCGTTATTCTAAATGAGTACTCGAGAAGCGAGTGGAAGAAGATCATATTATATTTCGTAAAATTATCGACTCACTTCGAGTGTCTCGATCAGATGATCGTCGTGTGACCTTTTCTCATTTAAAATGGCAATGTTAGCTTTTATAGTTGTTGATTCGTTCTCCAAGACTTTTATTCTCGCTTTTGCAGCGTCGAGCTTTCTCTTGTAAGTCTCCAAAGCTACCTCGGCCTGTCTAAGTTCTTTCGCGGAGTTCTCTATTTGCTGACGCCTCTCCTTTTCGCTATTTCGAAGAATAGCCAAACTTTTTCGTTCCACGCAGACTAATAAATACGATATAACACAACACATTTACCGATTATTAAATAGAATGTTACATAATACGTTTACTTACGATAGGGAATTATATAATTACGCAGTTAAAAGCAACGGTAATAAATTTATATTCTGTTATTACCCGAGGAACTTTTCTGAGTTCCATCGTACTCCGATAGCTTCGACTGTAATTCCGTGACCTTCTGTTGTAGCAACTGGATCTGTTCGGTTCTTCCGCGCCATCCACCCGGATGATTCAAAAGTCCGGCTATGGTGACATTTTCTCCAACTTCGCTACACAGTAACTGCGATCACGTAAGTGGGATTAAAAGTACGATATTAAACGTATTCGATTTTGTTTGAGAATTATCGGTGTGAGATAAGAACGTGAATGGATCATTAAATAAATTATAAATATTAAACGAGCGATAATTCGCACTCCTGTCTTCGAAGCAATCAAAGGTTCACCTTTTGCGCCTTGCTAAGGTCTTGTTTTAGGGTAGCACACGTGTTCTTTGATTCATAAAGTTTCGCTTGCGTCTGTTGCAATTTTTCTGTCAAATATTTGATCCTGTCTTCTTCCTCTTTCGTCAACGACTGATTATCGTCGGTACCTTTTTTAAGGATACTATCCTGGATTACGATTTCATAGAAATAGAATGGTG
This sequence comes from Liostenogaster flavolineata, assembly GCA_025433975.1. Lineage (NCBI taxonomy): Eukaryota > Metazoa > Arthropoda > Insecta > Hymenoptera > Vespidae > Liostenogaster > Liostenogaster flavolineata. Next base: position 1,092,284 of record JAITYT010000528.1, read on the forward strand.
CGTTTGTTACATTAAAAGTAATATGAGGTAATAGAAACAAAAAGACTAACTATTACGAGATTCGGTGGATGCCGATTTATTTAAGCGATGAAACTCTTGTCGTTCGTTCTCCAATTCAGTCGTTTTCTTTGCCAAGTTATTTTCTAAAGATTTACATTTAGACTTCAGAACTTCAACTTCGGCAGTCTGCTCTCTGCATTTCTTACTAAGTTCGACAATTTTTGCAGCTGCGACTTCGTTGGGCTTGCCTAAACTTTTTGATGCGGTTAATTTTACAGAATTTTCAACAGCGTTTTGTAACTTTGTCTCTACTTCTTCGAATGACCGACGTAAACTGCCATTCTCTGCCAATACATCCTATTAAGTAAGAGAACGTTTTATTTTTAACGAAACGAAGGTGTGTTTCATCGAGTGTTTGCTAATGTTATTTAAGTAAGTACTCGCCCGCAAACGGTTTCTCAAGTGTCTGTTCAATTCTTCAGGAAATAGGATTTCTTCTGGTAATTTTTCCTACGTGCAAAATTATTTATTTAATAATTTTCACGCTGCATCAATGATAGTTTTATTTAATCAGTTAGTATATAATTGATACCTGAATCGTTTCTTTGGTCCATGACACAGTTTCTTCAAAATCGTACAAGTTATTTAAATTATTGGTATCTTCATTCATATCTCCTGAGTTACTCGATAAGATTATTATTTTTCAAGAAATTGTACACGGGCATTACAGTTAACCTTTTGCATACTTGTTATTTTTCAATATAGTAACACTGCTCCGTAAATCTACTGAAAATTATAAATAGTATACAAAAACGAGGATTTATTATTTGATTAATAATATTTATGACAAAGTGGAATTTCTTTCAAGCAGTAATTCGTTAATATTGCGGTTTTAATATATAACTTTTCGATATATTTTGTCATTTTCTTCTTTATCATACTTCAAGAAATTGAAGTAACGTATTAAAAAATATGAAAAAAATAACCGATTGTCAACTCTTTAATTACAACGTTGTTAACCAAATTTTCGTTCATCTAATATTTTAAAAGATTATGATAAATCGTTATAAAATATGCGCCTATTAACTGTTGCTGATTTTTTATTGTTTTATATTTATCGATCTTTTGATCAAAGAACGAAGAAAGAATTATTCTGAAGCGAAGGATAAGGAAGTGAAAGGAAATAATGGAAAACATGGTTTATAATTAATTCATTTATTTAATAGTTTATTCGATAAAATCATTTTTTTTGTCAATGAGTTTAATTGTGTTCTCATTTTTTCCCTAATTTTGCTGGTTTACGAAAATTACTTAATTTTTTGTTTTTCGCGATCACAGTCTTTTTCGATTTTTGATTCTTATAGCCTGGTGTGGAATATTGCACTGATATTTGCCTGTCTTGAATAACTGTAGAATGCAGTGAAAGAGCTTTCTGTAAATAAAAAATGGAGTAATGCAGTTGAAAATATTTATACATGTACTTAATCCGTGATCTGATTAAAGTTTACCTCACAATCTTCACTATTTTCAAATTCGATAAAAGCATGTCCTCGAGATACTTTAAGGCCTCGTTTCAGTGGGATTTTAACTGATTTTATTGAAGCAACTTTAGTCAGGAAATGGTTCTTTATATCCTCGACCGTTGCACTGTAACAAAACATTTATAAATATTCGCTTGTTATATAGTTAACATTCTTTCATTATATATATGTGTATGTATATATGTACTGTTATTAAATCAGTGTTGTAGATATTTTTACCTGAATGGCAAATTTTGAACAATAAGGCCAAGTTTTTCTTGTTTTGAAATTTGTTTGGCATTTTGTTGTTCATCTTTTTGTGTCACAGTGTCCGCTTTTTCTTGGTCATCCAACGTGCTTTTTTTGTTTTTACTATCTTGTACGGACTCTGCATCCTTCTTTTTCTTCTTTTTATTCTTTTTAGGTTTCTTTTTTTCTGTTTCTGTCGAATTATCCTGTACGTTACTTTCTTCTTCTGGTTCTTTATCGCTGTCATCACTTTCAGATTTCTTAATTCTTAATATGCTACCTGGCTCTTTACCCTTTACAAGTGTTTTATTTTTATTCTCTGTTGCGTCCGTTGTATTACTTGTTCCTTCTTCTATCGCAAGTTTTTTTTTTAAAACAGCCAATTTTCGAATAGCTGTTTTCGACAAATTTTCACGACTTTTTATTTCTTTAATTTTTTCCTTTAATTCATCAACAGAAAAGTTGATGTTTTTTATCGAGTACTGTCCTACTTCGCGTCGTAACGATTTGCGTTTTTCACGATTTAATAAAATAGACTGCTGTCTTTGCAAAGATTTTTTCTCTTGTCTGCTTAATCCACTTTTAGTTGGTGATAGAGCTGATTCTACATTGTCATTCTTCTCATTTGTAACATTATCTAAATGTTTTTTCATCTTAACCACCTTTATCGATGTATCTCCATTTTCCACTATATCAACATTGTCCAATTTTGATTTTTTATGTGTTGTAGAAGGATTAATTGAATCTTTGTTATCATCCTTTTGAACACGTTCGCTTTCACTTAGTGAACGTTTCTTCGACTTATTTTTCCCCATTTTATATTTCTTTAAAAAGATAATTAAGTATTTCAATGTATATCTTTACTGTAAGATTCATCAAATTTCGGAAAAACAAATTAAGTATTATATTTAACTGTATGTAAAAAGAAGAAAAACGATTTAAAAAAAAAATATATATATATGTAATATATTAACTTAAAAGAAGTAATTCATATTTAAGAATACTGCACGTGTTACTCCGGTTTAATCGTTCAAACGATTAATTTAGGTTAGATTAAGTACAACGCTTAATATTTTTATAATTTGTGATACGTATATGTAAATTTCTATTTGCAAGTGAAAAAGGTGCAAGGTATGCAATTTAGATGCTTGGCAAAGAATTTATATACGAAGATTTAAAACTTACATGTTAATATACCGCTATTAAATTAAAACTTAACATACGATAAGTTCGAGGTTATGTTATAATTTTACACCGGCGATAGTCTTCTTCTTCTTCTTCTTCTTAGTTAATGGCTGACCGGCGATAGTCGACTGTGCCTGTTAGGTACCTACAGCTTCCTGTAATGAATGATCATTGTAGAAAAAGATGTTTCGGTGAAACGAGCATAATTATTAGTAATTATTCGACAGTCGTGTGTCCAAAAAAAATTTGAAAACAAGGAAATGTCGGGGATGTTCAAAATAAAAAATAATATTTTATTTATAAAATTGAGAATTAGTGAAAACGTTTGAAACTTCGTTCGAACAATAATTACGGATGAAAGTATCTCTTTCGATAGATTAGTAGCAAACATAAAGGAATTAAAAATATAATTTCTATTAAATATGATTGTTTATACATTTAAAATATTATTATAAATAATTATAACAACATAATAATGTACTTTTGATCATATATTTGGCGACAAAGAAAGGCATTACAGTTCTCTTAATTACATGTGGCGTCATCATGCGGAATTGTGAGTAACACTTTCTTGTTATTAGATGGCGCAACGTACACTAGAAAGGACCAATGACCAATGACCAATGCGAATATTAAACAGCACTAGTAGACTATTGCTCGTGATTATAACGTAAAAGTTAAATAAAGTTCAGTAAAATACAGCGAATCGTAACTCGTTTCTTCGAACAGTGGCAGGATAAGGAAATTTGCATCGAAAACGAATAAGAGCGAGGCAACGATGTTTATAGAAGCAGGTAGAGTTTCTTTAACTATGTTCTTTTAGTGGTTTCAAATGGCTTGGAAATTTAAACTCATAAAATCGTATCACCGCTACATGTACATGTAATTTATCAACAAATGTCGATGACATTTACTTTGCTCGATGTACTTTTAAAATACAGTAAGATTTTACACAAATTATTAATCATAAAGAGAGAAGAATGATGTAAAGAAGATACAAAGTTCATTTTTTTAAATTTATTTTAATATGCAAAGGCGATGGCGGACGGGATTTTTATCTAATGTATATTAAAAAATAGTTTGTTTTCACCTTGATCATTTGGTAATTATAAGTTATTATTTTCATGATAGATTACTCTTGCTTGAATCGTACCAGTAATAGTAAAATCATTTGTGGAATTTATCGAAACAGAAACCTGCATTATCAACGAATCAAACGGAAAAAACGAAAACAGAACTCTAAGTTACCGAGAAGCTTTACGATGGAATTTTGTTATATTCACGACTACCGTAAATTTTTTGGCCTACGGAATTTCGATATACTCATTACTCTATCTTAGTGTTTCAAATAATTTTATTTGTGTACTTTGTTTTCAGTAGTTGGTACTTGGCACGCATTAAAATAGAAATATTTTTTGTGATGTCCGGGAATCTTTAAATTCAATTGCATTAAGACTTTGCTTATTTAAATATACAACCAAAAGAAATTAAAGAATATGTATATTAATTTGCGATTATCATGTTTCAGCATGCTACTCAACGATGGCAACTTCACTCGACGATGAAGAAGGCAGGACAAAGATTTAACGAAATTCGATGGTACAAATGTAAAGTAAGCCGTTCACGACTCTTATAAAAAAAAAAAAACAATAATATCTCAATAACGATTAACCGTTTACTAATAATACGACAAATTACGCACGGACACCTTCGTGTCTGGCTGACACAGATTTAACGAAATATTTTCAACATATATCAGTACATATTAAATTCGATCTACCATATTCTCATTATCGTTACGACTTTCAGCTCGGAGTTCCGTTAAAGTTTAACAACGAATGTACCATTAAAAGAAGGAAGCAGGACGACGGCAGAGTTCTACGGACACGCGTATCTTAAATTCGTTCGATCGTTCACGCCGACGAGGAACCGCACGACTAACGGCAATGCACGTTTTAAATCGATATTTAGCTCGAACTTCGAATCGCGAACGTTCTTATTGTCTCGGCTGGTCGGTCGACGCCTCGTCGTCTTATCGTTCGAGGCGAGGGTCGAAGGAAAGCTTTACGACGCTCCTCCGCTCCGTGTGACGCTCCTTCGTCGGTAGCTCCGTGGCACGTGCGTTAGCTCCAGCATCGGTAGCTCCGGAGCACCCCAGTAGTAGCACCAACACCAGCGGCAGCGCGGTTCACTTGCGTGTAGGTACGTAATGCGGCAACCAGAACGGGTCGCACCGCGTCGTTCATATTATTGATCGACCCGAATCCGCGATTCGCGCCTTTCGTGGTACATGACACGCTTCCACTCCGGGGGCACAGCGCCGTCGCGCAGACGGACAGTCGCATTTCCGCATTTGCCTCTGGCCGCATCGTTGTCTCTTCTACGTGCGAGATCTCTTTTCGCATGATCGTCTCGTCGTCGGTAAGGTGGTAGTGCACAGTTCGTTCGATGCGTTTCGATCGAATCAGGGGGCAAGATAAAGGCGACTAGAGAGAGAGAGAGAGAGAGAGAGAAAGAGAAAGAGAAAGAGAAAGAGAGAGGGAAGGAGAGAGAGAGAGAGAGGGGGGGAGAGAGAGAGAGAGCGCAAACAAGAGTACAAAGATCATAAATTAAGAAGATCAATTCTCAAAGCGAGAAGACGAGCGCAACGTATACAAGTCAATTGGAATTCTAAGATTTTTGTAGGTACCTTTGCAGGTGCCACGCATGGTATCGCTTGCCACTTTCGTCGACGAGGCTAAAGAACAGAGAAATCGAACGGAAAGTCGGAGGATATCGGCACTTACGATCGTTCAAAGTACGTAATTGTCTTCCCTTTCGTTATTTTATTGCGAATGAACGTCTAGTTTAGTGACAGTTTCGGTTAATGACGGTTGGTGACGGTGTTTGGTGAAGGTGAAGATGATGATCGTCGTTGACGGGGCAATTCTCCAGAGACGGATCTGACACGAGGATTCTTTGGGTCGATCTGTCGATAGCTTCTTTCACGATTCGATGCTTTCGAATGCGAACGAACTTCCGTCATTCGCATGGGAATGGAATTTCGAGGTCCAGTAATTTTGCGAGCATGGTACCGCCTTTTCGTCCTTCGCTTTTTGGATTGCCTCCCGATGAACCGTTAAATTTCGAATTTTGCCGTATTCGATATATTTAAGGTATGTTTCATTCGTAGCGTCAAATTTTATTCTTCAGCGAGTCGTTCGATTATATAAACGACGATAACGTTCGCTCTTGAAAGGTTGTATGAAATGTTCTTTTCAATACTTCGTAAAATAGTTTCGATATGATCGAGTCATCAGAGCGATAATTTAAAATAAAGTTTTTGTCGTTTCACTTTCATGAGAATATTTATATTGATTTTCGTCCAAAAACTATTAAAGAAATAGAATGCTAAATATAAATAGATTGTTAAACAAATAAATCTTAAACAAGGATAATTAGACTGTAATATTATAAAGCGTCGATTTAATAGGAAGTACGATAAATGAACAGGAAAATGAATCTTGAGACGCATAAAATGTATGTCATTGATACACGGTATCTGAACATCGATAGTATAAACGAGAAGAGAATGATTCTACGTGATGCGATAAGTCAAGAATAAAGATTCGTGAACTCAACTATGACGGCCTTGAACCAATTTCGATAAAGATATGTTTTTCATCATCGGCATTAATATCACTCGCAAGATTAACCAGTTATCAATAAGATACGCGTAATTCAAATGAATTATTTTAGATTGTAAAATTTTTAAACTTTTTTTTAATTGTAAAAAGAAATCGTGGAAAATATTGTCGATGTGTGAATTAGATTTGCACATACGCATTCCAATGTTTTCTCTGTTTTTAACTTTTTAAATTTCAAAGCGACAGTCAATGTTTGATTGGTATTTGATCCATTCAAAAACGAGATTAGTGAGAGGAAAATTGTATTCTTCGCTTTCGACTTACTTTTTCATGTAGAATCGATCCCTCCTTACTCGTACCACCGATGCTAGGACACTTTGTATACCCACTTTAGTAAGGACTCTTGCCAATATGAAAATGTGTTTGCTAGATGATTTCACCTTTTGTTGGTTCTTCTCATATGCTTATGTATCGGGCTATCCGCGAGTTTGGTTTTCCGCGTTTCAATAATGCTTCGATAGAGCCTGACGCGGGAATATCAGATCTCTGTCAACCTACTTGCGAAGTTGTCGAAGCATAAGTTGATGAATTGTCAACAAGTCTAACAGTAATCGAAGGAATGGAAGGGTCACGAAGCTTATATGCTTTTTCCGACCAATAACGTATTAGTTACTCGTAAGAAGCATATTTTCTCGATCAGGAGAGTTAGTAAGATGTTTTAAAGCTATAGAACGCGATAGAACAATTTTGACCAAAATCGCGAAAATTTCATGCCATGTACCTTAAAATATTGCGAAAAAAATCAGAAAAATGAAAAGTCGAACTTTTAGCATTCTATAGACGTTTTAGAAGGATTTTGGCGCGCTAAAAACGAATCCGTAGTCAAAAATTGAACCTCTGTGTCCGTTCGTATTGGTAATTCACAAGTTGCTTCGGCTCTGGGCTGTCCTTCCTATCCTTTTCCCCTTCGAACGCGAAATTTGACAATTTAAACAAGGACACTGTGTACGCGTTAAATCAGTACAAATCGCATTTGCATTACACGAGACGTCGTAATCGCGGACGTCCGGTAAGGTCTCACACTCGCGTGAAAAGAGAAACGGCGAAGAGCTTGTTAAGGCCATTGCGAGATTAATGACGCGATCATCAACTTAATCCAAATTTCATGCGTTCGCCAAGTGGGGATGCGTGTATAAATCGTTTCAGAGTTGGATTTCACAGTTGGAGGTTCGTCATGGATACGGTGACATTTAAGACCACACACGAGTGAATATATACGTCTACGTCCTTTCGTGTGAACTCGCTCTCTGAAACCATTCAAAGGCAAAAGGAACGGAATCCACTCTCCGCCCGTTCCTCTCGCCACCCTACTGTCTTTATCGGTTTAGGCAATTTAGCCGGTAACGATCTATCGTTGAACGTTGGCTGAACGTCGCTTCGAAAAATTGAAGAAATAATTCTATTACGAAACTTATCGATCGTTATAAGACTTCTTAAGTTTAAAATATTACTTTTCCCCGATAATTCATACGATTTTAAAGTCTACCGATCCCAACGCCCGCTGGTCAGCGCTCCGAACAAAATTTGGTTGGGTGTTTCTACAAGACGTACATATTACTTCTCTCCTATGGAAATATTTATTCGCTCTTTAATAGATAGGTTATACGTCGGTATCGATTCTATTGGAAATCGTTAACTATAAATAATTATATGTTCTCGTTATAATATCTTTCGGGTTAGATGGTACAAATAGCACGTAGCTTCGCGTAATTTAAGTCATAATTGTAATCAGTGATTCCGTATTCGTATCAAGCAGCTGAAATTTTATTTCGAACCATGGAATTTCACAGGTACATTTGAAATTGGCTTACCAATCTATTCTATAAGCTCATACAACGAACCCCACTAATCGAGGTGGAACACCGTGGGAAATGTACCAAGCGTCCGTTATCATTCAAACCATATAAAAACCCTCGAAGAATTCGATCGATCAAGGATCGGAAATCCTTGGGGGAATCTTGTTGCATTTCCCTCGATTGGAGTCACGCGCTAGCCAACATCGTGTCGTCGTGATTCGAAGAGTGTTTTCTATTTTTAGCGGTACGCGTCGATCATCGAGCATCGACAGCGGCACGAGTTGGTCAACAAGGCGGAGGAGGGAAAGCACCACCGTGTCCGATGGTGGCTGCGATCGGTCGAGCGCCTTAGAAGGAGACGAGAAAGTAGCCGCCGTACGGCATGATCGCATCGTAACTTGGGAAAGAGGTGGGAAACAGCGCCGTCGGCAACATGCGGACGTATCACTTGACAGTGGGTGAGTGTCGGATCGTGACGAAGTTGATTATCAGGAAGTTAGAGCCTTGTAAATCCGTTTAGAGTCACACATGCGCGTCGAGGAGCTCGATGCTTTTTCGAAACATCGAGTCGTTGCAGTCTGTCACTCCTCGTACCTTTTGACCCTGTTTTTTTCCCGTACACGGGGACGATACTCACCACTGCGTACATACCTACAGGAGTACACGCGCACACCTACGTACACAGCCAAAGACACACGTACATACCCACGCACGTACGTACCAACACCACTAAAACATACATGTATCTCGCTTCATAGACGCGTTATGTCCTTGATGTATTTGCGTAAGAGCAGTCGTGTCTCTTTCTTCTTTTTTTTTTTTTTTTTTT
>JAITYT010000528.1:1104991-1118644 GCA_025433975.1 Liostenogaster flavolineata
AATTACGTATTCGACCTAACAATTAGACGAACGCTCGAACGCTGAAATACTCCATGTTTCGTACGAGCTATCTTTTCGACGTGGGTATTAACGCGTTGACGGATGACGGTTGCGACACGATGGTTGCATTTAATTCAAGGATATCTCGCAACTTGATATTCGTTAATCAGGAAGTCGATTTTTAAACGTTTCTACGGTTTTGTAAGAGCATACCGTCGAGGTTGTTAGACGCGTCGAGCAAAAAGACGTCACTACGGACCTAAGTTCGCTAAACGATACGCCTCGATACTTGTCATTGGTCTAAGAGCGCCTTGTCATTGGTCTAGATGCGACTGTTAGGACGAATAAGTCCAGTTATCGCGGGTCTGAATAGACTCCCTGGGATCGTTCGTGCGCTCTAAAGGATACCAATCGCCTACAGATAAAACCGCCATTAGAATCGGATGTTCATGGTAGCAGTAGAACACGCAACGCGTACATGCGACGACATCTACGTGCTCTCGTAGCCACGCTCATCGGTGAACGACCGTTCCGTGCATTTGCGTGCGTGCTTGCTTGCGTTCTCGATGCGAAAGCTTCTTCTTCTTTTCTTCCTATATTTTTTTTTATCATCGCGCCATCGATGCTTTGGTCGTTGCCTCGAGCACGTTTGCGTTACCGTCGTCACGCTCGCCGACGTACAGACGTACCTCTTCGAAGAAGTCGGTTCCTTCGCGTTCGGAAACTCATCGAAGCTGTTGTCATTGACGATTCGTCACAGTACGCTAAGCGTCGATGATTTCCAACCGGGAACTCGACAAAATGGCTGAATACCAGCCGTACAAATGTCGATAAGTGATCGTAGTATTTTTTTGTTTACTCGAAATCGCTGTAAGAATCGTAGAAGAGACGTTTGTCCGTCGGACGAGAATCGATATTCGTTCTTTCGTTTGTTAATCTTCATTTTATCGGTTAACGCAGCCGTTGCCGCACATTTTATCGAATGTCGAAGGGTGAAACGCGCCTTCTGTCGGAAGGCTTCTCGAAAACCTGCTCGTTCGGCTTTCCTCGTCGCATCCTGTTCGCACGTTGGTTGTCCGTCGTCGGTCGATCGATCGATCGATCGATCGATCGATCATCGCCAGGCTGCTTTTTGCTTCGTTTCGCGTCGCGGGGACGAAGAACGGAAACCGCGCCGATCGTAGATCAAAACGCGTCGCGTATCATCATTGATGTGTGTGCATCGAATCGCGTACGGTCGCGCCAATGGCGAGACGTTCTTGGCGCGCCATACGCGACTAATCGCAGGCCCTGCTCACGCCTCCGCCTTGTGTTTCGCAGCTCGTTCGGTCTACTGCTACGAGTGCGATTCCTGGACGGATTTGAGGTGCAAGGATCCGTTCAACTACACCGCCCTGCCGAGGGATCAGCCGCCCCTGCAGATATGCAGTGGCTGTTGCGTCAAGATGGTTCGCAACGCGAAATCACGTGAGTCTCCTCGAAGAAACGATGGATTCTTTAAAATCGACGATTACACGTTAACAGGTTCAGTTTCGTCTAAATCGCGAGCTGTCCCTTTGCAGGACTCTAGGCTAGACGGAAGGCTAGATATTAAATTATATCGGTCAGAATGTAGGGAAAGGAAGTTGTAAAGAACGCCACGAGGCGCGATCGTTTTTGTATCGATAATTAGTTGTATCAATAAACGCAAAAAACCGATAAAAGCGTTTAGATCGCCGGATGAGATAAGCCGTGAATATACCACGAATGGTACATCCGTCCTGACCGTGTTAAACGATCGCTTCACGACAGAAAGTACGTTTAAAGAACCTCTCAAAGATCTTCAGGATTCGAAGTAAGAATTGGAAATGAGCGCTCTAAGATAAACAAACCGATATCGCGATCGAAATTCCTGCGAGACGACGTTAGGCGCGCGAATAATCTCATTATAATCCAATAATAATAGACTCACCACCGTCTCGTTCTGTTCGCAGCGTACGAGAGCGTAAGGAGGACCTGCACTTCGCAGCTACAGATAAACTTATTCATGGTGGACCACGTGTGCATGATGGAAAGTACCGGCACTGGTCACATGTGCTTCTGTGAGGAGGATATGTGCAATCGTGTCTCCCCGACCTCGTGTTCGAATCCCGCCCTCCTGCTGATCCTGTCGATCATCCTTGTTCTGCGCTCGACCATCTTAGGAGACCCAGCTTGCTTTGTAGAACGTTGCAATGGTCACGTCGTATAACACACCACCAATTTTACCTCGATTCATAATCGCGAAGTGGTCTCGATCATATCATCGTAGAAATTTAGCATTACGTCGGAGTGAAATCGATTCTCGGTCGGGACGGGCGACTCGATTCACGATCGAGACACTTTCGAGGCGAATCGACGCGTAAGAGCGCGAATGACACCTCGAATGCGATCGTGGAACGCGAACACTGAGAGAAAAAGGAATCGTTACGGCCGATTCTCCAAGGAAAGAGCGAAGCGTCGACTGAATGGCCAAGGACACGAAAGACATATTCAAAAGTCGTTTTATTCTTTTTTTATAGGCGCATTCGTAGACACATATATATCTTCAGAATTGTCTGTCGATCGACGATCGATAAGCCAGGATAAATTCATTCTATCAGCGCCATTTGTCGTGTCCTTTGCAGTTTCTGTTGCAAAATTCGCTCTCGCCTTTCTTTACGATTCTCTTCTTCTTCTTCTTCTTCTTCTTCCTCTTCTCTATTTTTTTCTTTCTTTTTTTTTCGCTACTTACATCCGTTCGTCCCGACTACTTGATCGTAGTTCAAATCGAGCCAACACACGGCCTCTATTTTTCTTCTTACAATAGAGTCATTGGATATTGCATTCGTTATCTCGCTTTTTCTTTTTCGTTTCTATCTTTCCTTTTCTGTCTCTTGCACACTTAAACACATCGATGCAAATACACGTACATACACGTTATACTCGTTCACTTTTTTTACGCATTTCGTGCCGCACGGACGAACGTTCCACATAAGAAGAACGAACGAATCTCGTGAGAACGGATTTCTCGGATGAAAATTTTCTCGAAGTTCGAGTCGCCGCGATCAGGTCAAGGTAGAATCGACGATGCGATCAGTGCATCGATCGTCGCGCTTTCCTCGCATCGTTCGCGGACCAAAGAGCTTCCCAAGTCGTTCGTTGACTACGCGATGACGTCGAAGCACACCGACGTATGCACGCGGCCACACACGCCATACATTTACGCGGTTCATGTTCAACGAGTCAAGTCGATTCACTGTTTTGCCACGATCGCAAGGGTAGTCGAGATAAAAACATATCCATTTTGAAAGGACGGAAAGACCCAACGTCAAAATCAATTTCGCAGTTTTGACTTTAGGTGTTATTTTTCTTCTATCTTCTCTCTCTCCATCACTTTTATCTCACCACTTTCTCTCTCTCTCTCTATCTCTCTAATTATCTAACTATCTAACTATCTATCTATCTATCTATCTATCTACCTCATCGACATCTTGCACCGTTAGTTTCACTATATTATATTTCTCTTCTCGCATCGTTGAACTTTCTATCACGTAGACACCCACGTACGTGTCCGCTCGAGTGGTTCGCATCAGGCATCGTATCAGTAACATCACACTCGAAAGAGACTTTAGACCGGAGAGAGCGAAAGGCAGGCGACGTATCGACGATAGAAGCTTGCGATAGAAGTCAGTCTATGAGAGATTAGACAGCATGGTTTCGGCATGCCCATCCAACAGCAACTCCATCATCATCGATGAAGCGATCGCAAGCAGGCAGTCAGGCAGACAGACAGGCAGGCAATCAGACAAACAGGCAGGCAAGCAGGCAAACAGACAGGCATCGAGCACCAGCGATGACAACGTTTCACCAGCACCGGCGAAACGCTGCGAAAGAGCGTGCTTTTGCGAAACGTATCGCGCCCCGGTCGCGTTCGAGACCGTGGGAAATTTTACTTTTTTTCGAGCTTTTAAATCGTAAGGTTGATCGCTGAAGGAAGGAGAACCTTCCATTTCGATCGGCCGTTCGTAAGAGAAAATGGGGCTTTGCTAAAACGAAATTAGTGGAACGTGTTCTTGCTTTCCTTTGCTTTTCGTAAAACAATCGCAGCGAAGTCTCGATCGGGAAAATAACTTCTCTTCCGCAAAGATACACTGTTTGCAGATCGATTCGCGTCTTCGTCTGGATCTTTGGTCACGCGAACTTCGTCCTACAAGTCAAGTCGATCCCGATGATAGATGAAGTGTTTCTCGCTAGAAGACCGGTGAAAACTGACCCAATGTCGAATTTTTAGAATTACATTCGTCGTTTGTCTCCAGACAACGGTTCGTTGTCACTCGGAACGTTAATATTGTTGTTGCTTGAACGGTAATCATTGGGTCAGTTTTGACCACACGACACTTTCGTACCGCATCGAGAGTCAAGCGAACATCACGCTTTGCTTTGAATATCTTTCACTCTACAAAAATGTTCGTTAGTGCGAGATCTTTCCAGTTGGCTATAAACGCAACCACGTTGCTTCGTAGCTTGTAGGATGAAATTTGCGCGTCGCTGCGGATCCAGAAGGACAAGTAAATCAATCCTACGCGATCATGATCTTGCTGCGACGCTCGATGTCGACGATTAGCAACGATCTCGTCAAATTCGCGGCGAGGAAGTGGAACGAAGATGTACGAACTTCTCGAAAGCACGCTCCACCTGTAAATTTTAGGATTCACGGTAGTTAGCGAGTTCCTTGGGCACGCGCATTTACGAGGAACGTACTCGAGTGCATGGATCGTAGTGCACCATCGATACAAGCTCGTCGAAAGTCACGACAGAGAAATCGGGCTGATAGTACGGACCGTAGAAAATTCGCGACCCGACTATTCCTGTCAAACTCCGTCGCGAAGCTAAGATCAACGCGTCGAACATCACGCGTGCCACGACGTTAGCGTCATCGAGTCGTTGAAACGCGGAGAATCGTGCCTGGATTCTTCGGCGTGGCCGGATGTCGACGTGTTCGTGCTAGCGAGGTATTCGTCAATCGGGAGGTCGCTGATCTCTGTCGATCGACTTTCGACCATCGTCGAAGGAGCAAATGTTGCATGTTCACACTGCATGAGACACACTGTCGTTAATATTCTTGCGTATATACACATATCAGAGTGATCCTACTGTTCCATCGTTGTGTTGTCGCCGCCGTGGCCGCCGCCGCCGCCGCCGCTGCCGCCGACGCCGTCGCCGTCGCCACCGCCATTGTCTTCGTTATCGTCATCCCGAGAAGGAACCATCCGAATCCGCCTCTTTGATCCGCTTCGGAGGCTCCCACCATCGACGATTCAAAGCGCATCGATTCCTCTCCTTGCCTCCAAAGGTTCCTCGTTGGTTGCCTCGAAAGGCAAGATCGTGCCGCCAATGGTGGCTCGACGAAGCGGAAAGAAGGGCGGAAGTACGAGCACGAGGTACCCTTTGGCAAGCCACAATGGTTGGAAAGACATCTGGAAGTAAAGGAATCAGCGTGATTCGATCCAGGCGATTCTAGTTGCGGGATTCCATTTAACAGGGGTCAAACCAGCCTTCCTCGTGGTCGTACCTCGGATCAGGACGAACTTTTAGGCCTACCGTTACCTTCTCGAGCTGACGATCAGGCGCGGGCGCGTGCGGTGTGCGTGCGGTGTGCGTGTGTGCGTGCGTGCGCGCGCGCGCTCGCGTGCCCGACACTTAAGTACCTCTCTACGTTGAAACCCTCCACAGCCCACCGGCGAATGCAACGCGAGGCAATATATAACATACGGAAAGAAAGCATAAAATATCAAGAAGCACAACGTGAGCCTTCAGCTTGACACGCGTCGCGCCACATTTACATCAGTCTCTCTCTCGTTCGTCCTTACTTCGCCTTCGTGAAACGTATCAGTCTGTCTTGTCTTCTTTGAACCTTGCGAGAGACACGCCTCGGTACATACACGCGTAACAACATATGCGCTTCGCCCATGTCACCGATCGATCGATCGTCGAACGAAGGCGGCCCGATCGATCGCGTGCCAACGTCCGAAGACGGACGTCTTCGTTGTTGTCGTCGTCTTTGCTGTTATGATTGTTGCTGTTGTTGTTGTTGTTACTATTACTATTATTATTATTAATATTATTATCATTATCGTCAAGACGCGGTCCGTGAGGTTCGATCTGGACGCCGGTTCGAGACGACGATCGCGAGTGTTGCGATTGGTTGTGATACGCGCGTATACGCGTTGACATGGTTCTTTTCTTGTTCAAAATGGTTCCTCCCGTTCTCGAGGTCTTTCTCTCTCTATCTCTTTTCCTCTCTCTCTCTCTCTCTCGCATTCTCTATTTATCTATATCTATCTCTATCTGCGTGAATTTAAATAAGTCAATTTGCGCATACGACGAAGCGACGAGGTAGCAAAGCCTCGTAATCGGTGGCACGAGCAAGCTGAACGCTCATGTCCTCACAGAGAGGCTTTCGATGTTACGGAGCCTCTTGCCAAATTAGCTTCGAGTACACGCTCCCATCGTGTTTACCGATGTTCTTCTGGCAAGCCATGCGGCTCGTGTCGCGTCATTTGTTCATTGTCGCACGCGCGGCTGCGAGGCTAATAGTATAACGATGACGACGATGATGATGATGTCGACGATAAGAACGAGTAACGATAGCGTCATGGATAATCATTGTACAAGAATATTGTTCGCTCCTTCGAAACACTGTATCCTCGCGTCTCGACGTCTTTCGACCTTCGACGTATTGCGCACCAGTGGGCGTTTGTTGATTCGCGGCGTCTCGCGGTCGAAGAAATGGCGCGATCGCACAAAAAAAGAAAATGGAGGGAGGAAAGATGGCGCGACGAAGGGAGACATAGGACGAATGCAAGTGGATCCAGGAGGATATCAAAAGCGGGAAAAAGCTCGGGGGGAGGGAGGTTTAGAGAAAGATATCGATATTTTTATATCGTTCATCTATATTTTGACTCGTCGTATTTTGACGCTTCTCGTCGTACGTTTGAAGGCCCTTCGAGGGTCGCGCGCTACGTCACTCGAGCCAAAGGTCGGATCATAACGTTGCCATATCGTAATATCGTACATATCACGCCGTGTTTTATCGATAGGTAGCCGTTTATACGCAAGAGTATTCATCGTTACTGTTTTAATCTATCTCGAGACATATCATCGTTACGAATCGTTTGTTAGGGATACGTACGTGAACGTACGCGTCTACAGCGTACATCGCGTACGAAACATATCATTTTGAATGGCGTGATCGTCCGCCATTTTCGATGGAGCGCGTCCATTTTCTTCGATCGAGTTCGCGTCGACGCGCGGATCAACATCCAACCCTTGCGAGATTGTCTCTTCGTTTTCTTGTACGTACATGTACGTGCATACGCTCTCGTATACTTGCATAGATACATACATACGTTCGTATACATATGTATATATGTATAAAGGAAAAAATCCATTAAGAAACATATCCATAAAGAAACATATCTATAAATATATGTATATATATATGTGTGCGTATATGGCCTCGCAGCCGAGAAGCATCCACGAAACTGTTCTCTTCTCTCTCTATCTTCCGTTGGATCACCGTCGTGAACGTATCCGACGAGGCACGATCTTAAGGACGAGCTAGGAGCGCACTAGGAGCCAGGACCCTGTTGTCGACATCAGGACCGATCGGCCATCTTATCATCGCGACTGCGTTCTTATTGTTATCGCGATTTTCGAGCGCCGTCGATGTATCGGCGAAGGAGCCACCAGCCGCTCGTTTCTCGATCTAACGTTGTGGCAAACTCGTCGATTTAACGAACGTAGGATTAAGGTCAGCGCGATGTCTCCCCGATGCTGCGAGTTCAAAGCGTTTGCGAGCGACTCCGTTGTTTGTTAGCGCGTATTGCCTCGTCACGTAACGCGTATTACGACTCGGTAATTGGCTCTGGGTGTCACGTCGGCCATTTTGTTTCCAAAATAAACCAAAATTCAAAAATGTTTGCGGCCAAAAGAGGAAACAAATTTTCCTTCTTTTTTTCGTAAAGCTCGAATTCGCGCGCGCGCTCTTAGCCGAGGGATCGAATCGATCGACTGCTAACGAGATCTGAGAAAATTCAGCGCCATTTTTCTTCGTAAGATCGTGGATTCGAGTATCGTTTTTCTCCTTGGGAGAAAGTCGCGCGAACGACAAAATCGTGACGTCGCGATACCGTGGAACCTCGCGTTAAAGTCGATGTAGCTTCGTCCTCGTCGATTTCGTAGCTCGTAGACTCGAGAAATGGAAGATCGTGGAACGAGCGAACAGCACGGAGGAATTTCTGTTTTACTCGGCAATCGATTCGCATTACGAACTGTCGTGTCGAAGACCGACGATCCCGCTTCCTTCCAGTCTCTCCTGCCTTATTTCGATTCTTCCTTCCACCTTGTCGTCTTTCATCTCCTTGTTAGTCTCCGCTGATCGATAATCTCGATTATCGTCGGTCGTCGAGTCGGAGGACTCTTCATCGGATCGTCGAAGAATGCGAATCGATGGCCGCTTGCAAAGGCGCGCGAACGCGTCGAAATTGACGAGTGGACGAAGACGAATCAGAGCGAAATAAAAGACGTTGCTTCACAGTACGTAGAAGGGATTATTGTTATCGCGATCGATCGCGAGTTACTATTATAGATCTCTATTTCCTCCGCGCTATCCAATTATCGTTAAGTAGTTGACGCGATTTATTAGCTGAATGTTCGTCGTGACGATTTTATCTTCCCTCTCTTTTCGATCGTGACGTTCGTTATGCTCTTGCGTTCGAGAGGACAAACGCAACACACACGCATATACACACACACGTAGACGAACACCAGTCAGAAGGAATACAAACACATATTAACACACGGTGCGTATTTTTATCGAATGGAAAGGGAAAGCAACCCTCAACACGCGCCGTAAATATGTACATATCGTTAAGAATCGCGCGTCGATTAAACGTACGTCGTTGGATCGATCGATCGAAGGGGCCTTTCGATAAAAAATTCTTCTTATTTATCGACGTGACGCAGTTCGATCGATCGGTCGATCCACGCGCGATCGAGAGCTCCCTGTACGTGCACGCGCGACCATTTCCGCGTTAATGCGACGCTATTTTCACGATTGACACTGGGACTGATCCGTTGTTGAACAACGTTCCTCATCGATAATAAAGTTTGTACATACATCACGAAACGCGTCGATTATTTTCGATACGATCGAAACTGCAACTAGGTGTAACGTAACTCTGATAATAACGATAACGATTACAATAACGGTGATAGCGACGTTGATACAATAATATCGATAGTAATAATAACGATCAGGAGAAGATAGGACATCAGGAGGATACGATAGACTCTAGAGAACGACCTTCGGATACTTTCGGCTCTTTCTCGTATTTCTTAAGATTCTTCCGTCGAAACTACTCGAAGGCTAATCGAAAAAAAAAACGTTGTAAATCGTACGTACGTTTTGTACGATCCAAACAAAATATTCCCTTTAATTATAATTAAACAAGAGGAAAGAAAATTTAATTAAATCGTGCGTGTTATTGGATCGGCGAGAAAGTAATATTTCGCACTAAAAAATAAAGAAGTACTTTCTTGCGGACCCAATACCTTGAAAATAGATCATCGTCGTGAGATTGTAGCTTCGTAGGAAGATTCGTGAGCAGATGCGAGGATAGGAAACGAAAAGGGAAGCCAAAAACGACGGCGAATTTTCGGCCTCGTCGTTATCCTCGTCGCCGCCATTTTGAATCTTCTACCTCAATGGCGCGTCTCGTCTTCGTTCTCCGTGTAAATCCGAACGTTTCGCCGATCGATCCTCATTTAAGAGCACCTCATTTGCGAGACGCTTCTCTCTACGTTTGTTTTCTGGTTCTTCGTACGAATTCGCCGCTGTTACTCGCGGGGAATCACGGCCACGTATCATTATCCGACGCACGAACATCCATAGGCGAACTGTACAAACGGTATCGTCACGGGCTGCTGTTCTCTGCTACTGCTTCAAGAGCTTTGTATAATGGCTTTGTAAAGGATCGACGAAGATCGCTGTTCAAAATCACCGATAATTCTTTCTCTCATTTCTCCATTTTCTTTTGGGTACTCTTCGTGTCACGTATTTGGTATAAGTTCCTCCTCTCTTCGTGAGTTCTTCGCAATTGCTAACTTGTTTGCGTTGCGATCGATCGTCCGATCACGAGGTAATTGAGAGGCTTCCTGTTCTTCGGGAGCGTGTAAAAAAAAGAAGGGGTTAAATTTCGCTCGTGCACTTTTTGCTTCAGGGGCGTAAACGTACGTCCAATTCGTTAGAGTACTGTAAACAAGCCGAATGTCGATCACGATTTTATATCGTCCGTGTAAAATGTTCTACTAATTCGACGTTTTTGAAGTTTCAGATCGCTTATGCACGTGGGATATCGATTGATATTTAAAATTGTTAAATCCGTAGGCAGAGGATCTCGATCCAATCTGTGTTAAAATATCTGACTGTGTGTGTGTCTATATATATTAGGTCTTTGGTAATACATCCGGTGTGGTAATGCGGTTAGACGCGGTACGAAAGTCCGTAAGTCCTTTAAAAGAATCACACGATATTTTCTTAAAAATGTAGACGCGTAATTATTAATCTTAATTCGAGTACAACGCGTATATCAGCTCGCAGTGACGAGTACTCCATCCACTCTCTTCAATATTCTCGAATAAATGAGCCACGTACGATAATTGGAATTATTTTAACGAAATTCGCAAATGTCGCAAGTCTTGAATGTTTTAAGAATCTTCAATGTCTCTTGAATGTCAACGATATAAATGGAGTTTGCAAATTACTCCAAGCGCTTTGAAAAATATCAAAGTTAATTTTGATTCCGATCTTTCGCGAGGGAAACGATTTAAACGAGACTTCTGCTAGCTATAGCTTCTCATTTTCACAAATTTTTACGATGTAATCGATTAATCGAGATTTCAGAGCATTCGAATCTTGCCAGATTCTTAAGATTTTTAAACTTGAAATTGTATGATATTTAGAATTATTTTAAACGTTACAATATACGTTCGCATACTCCAGGCGATTTCAATTGCTTCGCATTCGTCATTATTCATTTACGCAACATATCAATGTAAATATAATACATATCAATACGAAGCTTAGCTTTTATATTAATTTTATGCATTGGGAAACAACCAATAAACCTCACATATAAATTAGCCTCTTAAATTTCTTATCCTATTGTCTAATTTATACATATGAATATGAATTGTACGCCTCTATTTATAAAAATTATTGTTAAATTATGTACGTCTACGGAATCGGTCCACAGTGAGTGCTTCAATTTGCATTTTATTGTAATAAAGAAAATTTTTTCCATCGTTAAAATATTATTTATAAATAACGAGAACGACGGTAGAAGCATAGAAAAAAACCGCCGGGCATAATGTAGTAAAATATATTTAAACAACAGTCTTCTTTTTTAACGACTAAATATATGGTCACGTTCCACAAGCAGTGTCCTGCATACCGATGTTTCTTCTGCCATTAGAATACGACAGAATTCCTATCGTTTTATCGTTTGCGTTTTATTATCTGTATCGAATTCAAATTGGTATTGAATTAAATAACAAACGAAGTGATTTTCACAAATCAGCAACACAAATTTATTTTCTTTTCTCATTTACATTGTAAAACTGGGAAGAAATAATAGTCCCATCTAGGAAATTAAAAGCAAGATTTAAGATTAGTTAGTATTAAGTATTTTTATTGAAAATTTTGGTCTTGATTTCAGGTATGTGGCGCTCTCTGAGAAGCAATTGCCGAAACACGTAGACGATCCATCGACCTGTATTTTTAGGAAGCGACTAATTCGTCGCTTGCGTTCTTACCGACGATTTTTTCATCGCATTTCAGGATCTAAGTCGATTAGAAGTGAGACCGTTATTTATATAAATTTTATACAATTTATTAAAAAAAAACGAATACTTTACTTTCAGGTGTGATTTTTCACTTTAATTCAAGCATATTGTTTCTTAGGTGTTTATATACATAGTTCTTTAATGTTTCGATATTAAACAATTCTAGAATTTATTACGCGCTTTACGAAAATTTGCTGTTTACAGTTACATATTTTATTGTTGCAATGATAGCAATGATACGAACGGTAGTAATCTGTAGGATCGATTGATCAAATATTAAAATGAACATCATGATAAACGTACCAATAAACTGAGTAAATACGAATTATGACGATCAACAGTTAGTAGCTCACGGAAATAAATCGGTTTATTTAGTGGCAATGTGTGCACGGAGGTACTCTGTTCGTATATACAAGTAGTAATAATAATAATATAACTAAATGATATCAGGAGAAAATGGTAAAAACACATCTTCAATATCAAAGATTTCGAATGGTCGATTTTTACAAGAATTGTCAGTTCACGAACTGGTCCACGATTTTTCACAATTTTGGCAAAATTTAATCCTAGCCCAACTGTTGATTTTCATCACCTTAAATCATATATTACATTAAATCATAAGTTCCGATAGAGGCGACATCGCGCATCGCGATGTTTTAAACTTCTAAAATTATTTTTATTCTAATTATATAATCAGATTCTAAAAGTATATAATAAAATATGTATATCTCTCGCATAAATCGTTGAAAATTTCTCCGTGATTTACGACGATATTTCGCAAACGTGCTCGTGTACATGTTTGCGTAAATTTTACGAGTTCGTTGCGCAAGCCGACCGGGCCTGTATATAGTTTGATTCGGAAGTTTTTTCTATGTTTTGGAAGGACGAACGTCGGCGAGCACGAACTACGTCGATTCT
The DNA here is from genome assembly GCA_025433975.1 of Liostenogaster flavolineata. Classification (NCBI taxonomy): domain Eukaryota; kingdom Metazoa; phylum Arthropoda; class Insecta; order Hymenoptera; family Vespidae; genus Liostenogaster; species Liostenogaster flavolineata. The sequence continues at coordinate 1,117,817 of JAITYT010000528.1, forward strand.
CCGTGTTGTTATTTCGATCGAGTCTAAGTGACTTCCAGCAAGGTGATCGCGCCATTTCGTCATTGTTCGTCGACACGAGAGGATCCATGGAGCATTACTCGTAATTATCGCGAATATCGCGTAGTAAACTGAAGCGAGGAGATACCATAGTGCATTATACCATAATAATTCATCATTATTCTCGTTTTAAGTGCAAGATATCGCGAGGTAAGCGCAAGAAAGCGTCGTTTAGCCGAGGATACTGATGATTGTCGCAGTCTCGAGACGTTGCTGCATCCTTCCACCCGATCACCACTCGTCGTCCCTCTCAACTTTTCTGGACACTCGATGAAAGCAGATCGATCGACAATTTCATGTAATTTCGTTGAAAACGTTAAAAAAGATAATGTTGAAAAAATGCCATTCCTTTCCTATTCCTGTTTAGAGTAAACAAAAGCTTCGTTTAATGTCGACGACAAAATACAAGCAATACGTTTAAGTATTCGATCGAGCTTCGTATCTTGCCAAGGTTCCGCGCGTTCACTCGGTGCTCGGTGCTAAATTCTTAACGGCGATGTGACAACGTACTTTTCGCTTTACGGAATTAATAACGCGATCGACAGAGAAGAGTGGCGCGTTCTCCCTTTTGGAAACGCTTTTGGCACGGTTGTAGAGCGAGAATAGGTTTACATAAATTTCCGAGGGGGACATTGGCGGTAAACAGCGTTTGCCTCGGGTTGGGAAGGACCTCGCGTATGTACGCGGTTACTATGATCTCGTAGGTGTGGCGCACCGCACTCCTACCGACCTGAGAGTGAGAAAGAGAGAGAGAGAGAGAGAGAGAGAGAG
>JAITYT010000528.1:1170600-1182328 GCA_025433975.1 Liostenogaster flavolineata
AAGAGAATTAACCCTAGATTCATAAACTATTCATAAATATTCGTCTCTCGGACGAGCACATATTGATGATTTTTGTTTTAAAGAATACAAGAAGCAACAAAAGACACTTTAAATCTGAAAATTTGTTTATTAATCATTGATTTTCTAAAATGAAAATCAACATAATAATTATTCCGAGCAATCGACACATAATAAGCCGCGGTGATCGCTTTAAACGTTACAAGTGTTTAAGTATTTTACGCGGTTTGTGAGACGAATGTCTCTATCTCTATTCTATCCTATGAATCTAGGGTTAAATAGAGAAAGAGAGAGAGACAGAGGGACAGCTTGAGAGTAGAACGCGACATTTATCGTCGAAGCCTAAAGGTAATCAAAATGGAACAAAGAAGATGCGACTTGGACCATGTACAGATACAAGTTGGAAACCACTCGATGTTAATCACATCCCTCGAATTATTATATTGGAGAAAAAAGGCCTCGAATCGTCCTTACGAAAAGTACGACGATGGAACAAAATTAAATCGCGAAGGAGCGCAGCGCGGAACGAATCAGACTGACGGTTCTTTTAATCTATTTCAACCCGTTCGCCGCTGCTGAAGAATTCATATCGTTTCTAGCGGGGCACCGGGACAAAAAAAGAGTGATGAACGACGCGGCAACCTACAGACCGAGAATCGGTTACGTTCGGACCTTCTCGGATGAATGCTTTATCACTGGAGCCGTGGTCGGTTCCCTCTTTCGAACTTTTTTCCCGGCACTGGCTCGTTTCTTCGTGGTAGCGACACCGCGATTTCGTGATTTTAATACCACGAATTTCTCGAACGTGGCATCGTACCGAAACGAAATTTCTGCCGATGTCTGCTTCCTTACAACTTTTAATCATTTATCATTTTTCCTCGTCGATTCAAACGGATCGACATACTACAGGAGGACATCTTACGATTTTGTCGAGTCAATGGAAGAAATTCGACGTCCAATCGCCTGGTTAACGTCTTCGGACGACAGGAGCATCGTTGATTTCTTTTCTCGGACGTTTCTTCGCACCGATGATTTTAAAACCACGAATTTCTCGAACGTGACACCGTGCTGAAACGAGATTTCTCACGGTGTCGGCTCGAAAGAAGATTCTGATCTTCTTTACAACTTTTATCATTTATCATTCCGTGGTATTATCTCGTCGCCGTGCGATCCAAAGGTCGAAATAAGTCGACAGGATAGAAACAGTACAAGGTTCTTCCAACTTCACGATTTTTCTAAGTCGACGGACGAAACTCGACACCTGAAATTTCATTTCCCAATGTCGAGTTACGCGTGTTCGGATGCACTGACAGAAGCTGTTGGATAGCTCGACTGGTTCTTTCTTTCTCTCTCTCCTCCCGTAGGGGGTATGTTTAAAAAAGAATTAGTTCGAAGTTAGCCCTTAAGTCGAATGAGGAGTAAATGGAGTCTTGTACGACCAGCCTGGCGCTTTTGCAAGGCCGTGATGGCAACGCTCGATCCATGCTTACCAAGATAAACGCCTATCCAATTTCCTGACTATTACCTTCGACCATACGTAGCGCAATTTCGTTCAACCCTGCTGGAATTCGCACGCCGATTTTTCTCCATATCGTATAAAAGTTCATAATGAGAGTAAACGACCAACGTAACCATCGAATTTCCATGCGAGGAATTTCCAAGCGTAACGAAGGGAAAATCGATACCGCGAATGGCACACCTAGAAAGTCCGCGATGACGCTCGAGAATGCATTCCGCTTTCTCGCTCGCTTTGTCGATTGATTCTTCCTACCTACGTTCGAGTGCCGATCGTATTCGGCCATTCGACTAAATCGAGATAAGATAACGAGCGATTCCATCCTCGAAGAAAGAGGGCTCGCGATATTTTCCACCGTTTGCGACTCCACTCGATTTCAGCTTTCCGAGCAATTATTCTATTCCACCAGCGAGATTAAATTCGAGTAAAATTTCAAGCTCGCGTATATTGCGTTGCTTTCAATGAGAGTTTCGTGTTTTAATCGAGTTTTATCATCGAGACGTCGCATTCGAGTGTCGACGAATTTATTCTTTAATTCGCAAAAATTCGTTTGAATTTCAGGCTTGGATCGGTCGGTCGATTTAAATCGAAAGTCCAAGGCGACGTGCAAGAGCGATAGGAAGGATTTACGAGTTCGTATCGATCGACGCTAAGTACGACTGGGACACGTCGGAACCTTGACGAGAAAGGGTATAGCGGTCTCGTGTATTTCGAAGTTAAATCTCGTGCGCATCGTGGTCGAGGTCTGATCGAGGCGTACGCGTAAATTTAACGAACGCGACACGACCGCGCTTCGAATGGAGAAATTAATTTTTATCTTAAAACGAAGAGAAGTCTCGAAGCAACAGGAGTAGAAGAAAGGCTGTCGGATATGGACAGAAGGAAAAGTCAGGCGCGTAGGTTAGAATCGCTTGACAAGAAGCAGTGTAACGTCCGCGTTCATTAAACAAACGTAACGCGATCGCCCTTTTAATAGAGAAATTAATTTCTGTTATTTTAAAAAGGAGAAGCTGTCTAGAAGCAACTGAATCGGAAAGGCAGCCGGAGGTAAAAAGAGGGAAAAGAATGAGAATATGTAGAAGAAAGAGGAGAAGGAGAAGAGGTGTACTGGTTAAAATTGAAAAATTGTATCTTTACACGGACAAATGGAGGTCGGAACGAGCGATTCTCGTTCCTCGGTATTTACCAAGAGGATCGTAACGCTTCGTACTGACCGTAGTTACTTTCAGGCGAAATTGGATATCGATGAGACGTCATAACGGGATTCAATGTCTCCTTCTCGATTGGATGCACGATGCAAAAGACGAGCAGCAGATACGAGAGGGAAATTTCATCGGGGAATGATGCATTTGCCAGGCGTCGTCCTGCGAGTTTTATACGCCCTCGGAGAACGTGCTTTTTGCCGATGTAAATAAATACATACCTGCGTAGGTAGATAAGCGCGTAGATTGTTCTACGCGTGCGTGCAAAAACGCACGAGTGCGCGTGTGCGTGTCAATTTATGCGCGCATACATATACAGGCGCACGTAACATGCGTATACACGAAAGATGCTTACGTAGATGTTCGCTCCTGTTCTTACCTATTCCACGGAATGTCGAGGCACTCTCGGGAAAGTCGGCAAAAAACGAGACGGCGAACGAGATGACGAGGGTAGGAGGAAGGAGGAAGGAAGACCGACTTGGAAAGGACTCGAGCCGTCTGCTCGTTTCGCGGGTGTAATTGCGAAGAACGGCGGCGAGCTCTTGGAAATTGGAAGTTCGGTGGATGTCGATTGGAGTCGCGGAGACGTTCGTGTCCGCGGCTGCATTTCCGCGAGATCGACGAGCGTGATAAATGCGCGCGCTTCCGTCGAGTTTAATCGTTATCTCGCGCGCGCAACTCTCCGACGTCTCGAGAAATCGCGCGTTTATCCGTGTTCGACGATTCTTAAAGCTATCCAAGTGGATTGGAATCGAAGAAATTGCGAATTGGATTGAAATCGAAGGAAATCTTCGTGATAGTCGAATATTACGAAGGAAAGGATGGATATCTCGAGGTCCATCGCGTGCCTTGTTACGCATCGATCCTGAAATATCGTCGAATCGATGTGGTGTCGTAAATTCTCCATTGTCGTCCGTTTATCGAAATCGAATGATTTGCAATTATCTCGTATCCTTTCTTTTTAGAGAGACTTCTCTTGCTTTTTTAGATCGCTTCGTTATTCGACGTCGGCGTTAATTGGTCGAATTTGATCGTTGTCATTTTAAACGCGTTTTACCATTCAATTTGCGCATCTCAGGCTAAATATTAGCGGAATTTAATGAACGGATGAATGTTTCATGGGGCCAATTTGTGAACTTCAGCGGAACGGCGACTAGCTTTCAAATCGGTGTCTCTGGAGGACGACCGGTGCTGGAAATAGTAACGAACTACAAAAGGAGGTCTTTGAAAAAAAAGAGGCTTTAGAACGAGGCCAAATGAGAAAATATTTGCACCTTCATGCAGGATCGAAGAGCAAAACCAACAAATTCTAACCCTTCCATCGACTTTCGTAGATCAAATCAAAATCGCTTTAAAACGTGTTCTCACAAATGGTTTAGAAAATTTTTATTCTTCCTCTCTTGCGATAAGTGCGAACCAACCTGCTCTAAATTACAGATATAAAATTAAAATGGCCTTCGATATCAAATGAAACGAGCAAAAACAAATAGTTAATTTTCACAAAAGTATTTTCTCTATCGACGAGGAAAAATATGCCGGTTGAAACTAATCGTTAGAGATTAGAAGCGAATTTCCAATTTTGTAGCTATAATTTCCTTGGAATCGTCGCTTTCCGAAACTTCTTGTCGTCGTCCGTCTCGTTTGTTTTTCAATACTCTCGACGATTTTTCTCGACTTACACAATGCAGCCTAGAATCCGTTACATTACTTAAAAATGACACCACCTCCGCCTCGACGTCTTCGATTAAACGTATGCGGGAGTGCCGAGCGATCGCGTGAGTAGAGACGGTCCGTCATAAGTCAGGCGTGGACGACCAAGTATTATTTACGCGCGACGATGGTAAAATCGCAAACCGAATCGTCCTTCGATGTATTATCCCTTTGATGAAAGGGTTCCGTTCATAAATGGCAATGAGCTAACTAACGCAAATAATCAACGTGACGATAAATTCGAACGGCTTACCGCGAGGATGTCGAAGTCATTGTTCTCTAAAGTGTCGCGCTTCGCGTTAAACGAAAGATACACCGTATCCTAAGACGTCTTCATTTATGTCGATGTCAACAGGATCGATTTCTCCAGTACAGCCTGTATTATTTTGAGAATTAAATAAATGACGAGTCGCGCTTATTCAATAGAAGTATTCCGTGTTCGAAAAAGTATCGAGCCTTTATAAATATAAAATATTTATAAATTGAAAAGGAATATTTTCTATCATATTTTTATATCTCATTTTGTATCGAATTCTTTATATTTATAAATATTAAGAACAGTTATCGTGTGATCGATAGAGTAGAAGCGAAAATACGCGATATAATTAGAATTTAATTAAATTTAACTTTGATTCGCGATCATTCGTGGAAACATTCGTAGGAACGTACATGTGTAGGAAAACGCGTGTGATCGTTATCGAATGAGCCATCGCGTTGTAGTTTCGAGCCGATTATTCTTTGACTCCATCGTAAAAGGGGAGGCTTAGGGAAGATAAGGAACGTCTGGAAGGATCCCACGCTCGGAAGTTCGAGCGATTCGGCTTTGGATCTCTTCCCACGTCTCCGTTCTCCATCCATAGGGTATAATAAAAATAAAATTTAGTCTCAAGACGTTCCTTGTATTTGCATGCAGCTCGAGATGGGAGTGCAAAGTCTTCCTGAAAAATTTGTATCGTAATATTCGCGATTCTATCTGCCTCCGAGTAGTGGAATGGTTTTGGAAAATGTTCGTTGGTTACGTTATCGTTTCGATTTTGGATCCATCTTTTTTTAGTAAGGCGATTTTTCTTTTATCGTAAGTTCGATTTGTTATTTTCGCTTTGCATCTAATACTACGAGTACAGTTGGCTGAAAAATTAATTTTTTTATCGATTACAATTTTCCAGACGTGTTCTTGAAAATTAAAGGAGAATATTTTTCGAAAAAAATGTTCTCAAGTGCGCCTTGCGACGTTTCTACATTTTGATTGGCCAAAGTGAAAACACTACGACCTCGTTGCAATTGAAAGGAACAAACTAGGTGACTTGGTTCGCTTCAATGAATATGACTGTCGACTATGATGATTAAAATATTTTGGACGGTAAGTAAAACTACCCTGATGAGCTCAGTTCTGGCTTACGACATTGCGAGTGGCTTTTAGCGACGATTGAAACGGGAAGAGTAGGAATTTCGAATTTATTACGCTGAAATTTTATATTCCTTCTGTTTTAGAATATTTATCTTTGGTTTAACATTTACAAAAGAAAACGCCTTTCGTAAAGCGCTTCGTCAACCGTTATAAATTCGTATTAAAAGAAAAAGCGTCTCATCAATTTTCATTAGAATCGCAAACAAATTAAAAAATAATTTCATTCCTGGCAGAATTTCGTATCCAAAATGTGTTTATTCTTCCATTATATTTCAATGTACGATCGCTCAAAGAATCGGACACTTGTCAATAAACGTAAAAAAAGTACTAAATTCTTTATAAACTTATCATTTTATATTTAGGCAAAATCAAGAGTCGTGTGTCGGATATTAGAACTTCTCGTCTTTCGATCGAAAGGTTCGTGCGTGTTCGTGGGAATCTTCGCGTTCTTTCGACGACAAAACATCACGCCACCTCCATTTTGGCATATCGCGGTCACTAGGACGCGCTATCCTTCCTCGAGTAATACAGTAAGTGCCGAAATTATAGGAGCGAAATGGCGTGCGCGAGAGTGCGGAAGATTCAAAGCGGTTTGTCGTCAAACCTCGTTTCTCCGTATTTAAATCATTCCGCCAAAGTCAAACGCTTTTTTTAAATTTATCTTTCGAATCGACCGTCTTACGCTAGATCAACAGCGGAGCGAGAATACCGAACTTTAACGGCAGAGGAAAGCTTTTATGTAACTTTTTCTTCGCGAAACTCTCTTCTCGAGCGTCTTAAGATTTTTTCCCCGAGTCCCCCGTGCAAATTTAACCACGACTTAGGCGTACCGCGATACTCCAGACGGCTGTAGAATTTATTCTTCGTTTCATCGAAGCTTCGAGTCGCTTCGATATGCGTATAGGATACCTTTCGACCTGGAAAGATGGAAATCGGAGGAAGGAGAAAAAATATATGCAGAATATCGTGGAACGTAACGCGTTAAATAATAAATTCACGAAATGCTGCGATCGCGAGCACTTCGGTGCGTCGCATTCGGCATGAGCGCTCCGAAAAGTGCATCGACTCGTAAAAACCGACACGGCGATCCGCGAAGTCGTTGCTCTCGAATCATACATACATACATACATACATACATTCGACTCTTTAATCCTGCGTTTCATGGAATTTTTTACGGTCGATGTAACAATACAATTTACAAATTACAGTTTAAACCATTAAACAGTCAGCCATAAAACATGGTCAATTAATATATACGAGATTATATAAACGCTTGGCAATATCATCGAACTCGAAAGATCGAGACACGTTGCTCTTACTTGTGATTCGAATATTCGTAATTTCTCGAATCACGAAATTGTCGTCAACGTAGATGACGATGCAATCGACGAAGTTTTCTCTTTAAAAATTCGTCTTACTCCCAATTAATAAAATATATAAAATACGGTTGATTAAAGCTTGGAAATATCGCCGAATTCGATCGATCGGAACATCTTGCTTTTACTTGCGATTCGAATATTCGTAATTCTCAAATGGAGTCGTTTTACTTGCTGTTAATCGAACGAGGCGCGAATATCGTTACAGTTACCGGAGAAAACTATCCATTGTAATACCATCCTCGTCGATATCGAAATACCCGACATTTCTCTAAGTAAGTAGATTGGTATTACCGCGAGGCTCTAGTGGCCGTGGGCTCTATCGATGCCGAAATTGCCACGTAATATAAGCTTACGGTGGATACCTCGTGAGAATAGAATGAAGAATCCAATGGACGAGCAGCTGACCGTTTCCCATGAAATCTTGATACGTTTTCCTTTCCTTGCCCCCTCCCTCCACCCTTCTGCGTTAAGGAGGGTCCAATGGATCCGCAGTCTCGGCTCCATGTACCAGGTGAGCGACGTAATAACGATATCGACAGACACGGTGACCCTAAGATCGCCTATTTCCGTTCGGTGACCTTCGTAGTCGTAAAGTTGCACCAAAAACCTTGGAAAAGAAATTCTTACTCGATTTGCCGCGTCGCTAACGCCTCTTACGAATGCTCGACGGCCGGAGGCTCGAGGTTGCTCGAGTATCGCGAGAAGGACACTTGGAGCCAATTTTGAGGCTGCGTCGAACGGTGGAGCGCGACCGCGTCCTGCCTCTCGATCCGTCGGATTTTCCATTGGGTTTTCGTTTAATTGCGTTTTAATGCAAATGGCTAGGCGGCAAAGAGCCACTCGGAGGGTCTACGAGTGGCGATACTTTTTATCGAGAGTTTGTTGATTCTGTCGATGTGCCGAGCGAGTTTCGCCATAATGACGGTTTAATTCACCGGAGGGCAATGTGTGGAAATAAAAGAGGCGGGGAGTGGCGGGGAGGGGGTTAAGGACCGATATCGGCCTGATTCTGGGTCGAGCGCGTTGGCAGGAGCGCCGTCGTGCGACTCGAAAGCGGAGCTTCGATCCACCTGATGGATTAGCACTTTAATAATGTCGAATCATTAACTGCCTGGCTAATTTCTCTCCGAAATCCATTCCTGTGTCAACTGCACTCGGGAGAGGCGGACGGAAGCTGGAGGGACGAAGGGACGACTTACCTAGGTAATCGAGATACGTTTAAGCGGTGTCGCCTGGAGAAAGGCACGTAGGTGATGCCTCTTGTGCAAATAGGTGCGCGATACTACGTAGCGCTCGGTGTCCATTTCGTACGCGTCGAAGGAATCGTTATTATAATGGATTTTTAATTTCGTTAATGCCCACGTTGACGTTACGGCCATCGCCTCGCTGATAATCCAGCGCCACGAGTAATTATTATTATCCTCGTGGTGAATTCGACGCGAGTACGTGCACGAAGCGTACGCGTACTACTCTTCAAACAAGCTCGCGTTCACATTTAACCCTTTATCGCGCGAATTATTAAATATTCCCTGGAAAATTTGGAAGCTAGAAAAATGTATTGGATTATGTGCGGTAGAATGACCATCGAAGGAAAAGAATTTTCGACCGATCAATTTTTCCGATTGCTTCAGGACTGTCGAATAATTTTCTATGCATTTACGTTCTCTTTTTCATTGTCGGGTATTAAAGTCGTTCGTCGTGTTCGTCGCAATCCGACCAATCAGTGATTCCCTTTTCCGCGCGTCAATCTGACAAGCCTGCCTAAAGCTAGATTATTTCGTTCGACGTTTTTCCAACGAATTTCGTAACGAACGAGAAGAAAAGAGGGGCGTGGAGGAAATTTTTCCGACTGATTTAAATCGCCCGCGGCAACGAAAGGATGAAAAAACATAGAATTTTACGCTTTGTACGAGTCTTTCCGTGATTTACTACCATATTGTGTGCGTTTCACGTACGCGTCGAGCCACGAATATCGTTCGACTCGTGTTTTTATTTTGGATGGGCGACGCTCGGTAAGCAGGACCAACGTAAATATTTTTTAGGAATTCGACGAGGCTTCGGTGACTTACGGGAAGGTGACGACTTCATTTCGTCGCCGACCGTAGACGCGAGAGCATTCGTGGAATGTTACTCGTGATTATCGCGTGTTTCGCGTATCGAAGTAAAGTAAAGTGAAGTATTTCATCTTTGCATTGTCGTCTGTTTTTCGTCTTTTACCATTTTTACCGCGTACGGCACATCGTTAATGCCATCGACGTACCAATTGAGAAAAATGTGTGTGATTTTTGCAAGATCAAAAACATTTTTGTTATTATTTAACTTCATCGGGTTTTTTTTTGTATAGACCGTGAATTTAAATTGAAGATAATCTTGACATTTCGTTCGTTCTTTCGAGAACTATTTGGTCGATGCAGGTCAAGTGCTAAACACTGTAAATATGGTCTTTCCCTTTTTTGGCAAACAACGTCGGCAGCCTTCTTTGTATACGCGCCCTTATTCTCGAAACATCTGCCATCGGAAGGAATCAAAGGAGCTTAGAACGTTCGATCTTCGTTTCGTTCGACTCTCGTTTTTCTTTTATATTATACTTTGACGTGCTGCCCCTCTCTCCCTTGCTATTTTTCCTCGTATCGACATCCACGCCTTACCTTCCTCCCCTTCCTTCGTCGATCGCTCGTCCGAAGGACGATCGAAGCTACCAGGTTATCCAAGGCGTGACTTTTCGAACGAATATCTCGAAAATGTTATATTATTTATTGACCGTCTTCCGTCTTTTCTCACGGAGAAAAATTTCCCCGTGTCATCTGGCGATCGGTTTCGCTTTCAACGCACTCGACGCGAGCGAACTGATCGTGAAAACGTGTTCGATCTCGATAGAACGATACAAAGGTAGAACATTTATTTATTTCGCAGTCGTTTACGGATAGCAGTTAAAGGTCGATCGATTTTTGCCTGGATAGTTCGCTCCTTATTTTCGTCCAGCTATTTTCGTACGAGCGCTTACGCGAAAGGAGAACTTTTTAGCTCGTACGAGATCAATTCCTCCTTGCCTTTCGACTTGACGTGTATGCTCGGAATTTAAAGGATCCGTTCCACCACGTTGCACGCGATTTAATCGTTTCACCGCGATCCGAAGCAATAATTCCGCTTTAATTCCCCTTTGAAAACCATGAAATAATCAAATGCGAACGAAATAATTGATTAATGAATTAGGGCGTCGCAAATAAAATTTTATCACACTTTTATTGTTTATCGTTTATTAAATTTCCTTCAATTTTTATTCGATGTTTGTAACTTTTTACAGCTTTAACACAAACTTCCTTTCTTCGAGACTTAATCCGGATTCGATCATTATTTCTCAACCGTTAAATCTGGAAGAAAAATAAAATTCAGCGTTTTATCGATTAATAGCGTGCAGGCTTTTACAAAGCAGAGATACATTTTATTTCGACAATTTTTTATTTTTTATTCTAATTAAATATAACAGTTTTACACGGTAGCTGTCCGAGCGCTTTGTGGAAATTTTTGAAGCATTTCGAACAGTATGTTTCCGCACAATGGAGTTACTTATCCGCCTATAAGCGTCAAGTATCTTTTCAAACTCTGGAGAATTTGTGAGTGTTCTTCAGGTTTACCGCGTAACGCCTTTTCGTTCCTCCGCGTGGTTCTTGTTGACACCGATTCGGTAATATTTCTACCAAGCCGTTCTCTTCGTCCTAAAAACTAAGGGATATACCGACTTTGAAATCGATGCCCAAAGGAGAATGACGCGAAGGCGAATCGGAACGATTGAAAAATTAAAAGACAACGAAGAAGCAAATCAAAACAGGACCAATTCGAGTGTACCGATTTTACAATTCTATTAATTAATTATGGTTGTTCGTAGGACGTGTAAAAGGTTAGAAATATTCAAACCCAATGCAGATGTCCTGAAAAGGACAAGAATTTGGTCGCGACGACAGTCGAAATGCGGACGAACCGAAATTTAATCTAAAAGCGCTCGAATCAACGTAAAGATCGTGATACACGCGGATGGCGTGCATCCTGAAGCAAAATTTCCTCGGGCATGAATTTCTGGCTTTTCGAGTTCCCGTCGACTCGGCAGGAACTCGCGAGGCAATCGGCACATAAACCAAGCGGCTATTGCGCTTTACGATTCTCCAGAGTCCTTTCGTGTCTGAAATCTTTCCTCGAGACTCGGCTGGAGACTCGGAGACTTCTTACGCGATAATGTTTACAAATGAACATTGTAGAATCGATGGACGATGTTAACCTTAATTACGCTAAATAATCGGGCAAAAGACGTTTCATTCCTTCGCGTATTTATTTATTCGTTTTCTCACGAGCGATTGCAGAATACAATAGAACGTTAACCGGCTTCAGAATTTAATTTAAAATTATGCACTCGTTGTTATTTCTTTTGTTCGTCCAACTAAATTTTTATATTATCTGATCGAGCGATTTCTTGATTTTTTAGTTCCCCCCCCCCCCCCCC
>JAITYT010000528.1:1182420-1193275 GCA_025433975.1 Liostenogaster flavolineata
TATTCACACCAGAACAAGCCACATAATACTCAGAGCATCGATTTTTATTTTGTTTTTTCCCTAAATATTTCCACACGTTCGATAAAAATGTTATTGAAAAACATAGAAAATATAATTGAAGATTTATTACCGTTACGAGACGTTGATAGGAACGTATAGTTGTGCGCTTAAGTAGTGCGATTAATCAAAATACGCGATAAAAAGGTATAAAGTTAAATTTATTTACTGTTTTGTTACGAACACCGCAACTTCGTGTTATCGCGGCAGTGTATCCTTAATTGAGAATAGTTTCTTTCGGTTTTTGAACGTTTGCAGTCGTTCTTCACGCTGCATAAAATTTTTGGAGTCGACTCGTACTCTGAGAGGACGGTGCTTTACAATTTCTAGGAAAATTATAGTATATACCGGCACGACCGTGCGACCCCTTCGAATGTATATATGTATTTTACGTCGTTTTTCATTTCATAAAGTACAATTATCGTAACGAGAACAACCACGCGTACACGTAGACGCTCCGGGTACCATTACGGCTACGTTTGTTTACGAAATAATATAATAATACGAGTTTAAATTTCGCTGGCGCAGCAGATTCGCGAATCGCAAAATCTTAACCGCGAAGAAGTGAAACAAGAGGCGAAATATCCGGCGACAAATTACACGATCCTCGAGTCTTAACGATATTCATAGAATCTTACGCTCGAAAGAAGCTTTTCTCGCGAATTGTTTCACGAGAAAATCAATGTCTTTTGCAGAAGCGAGTTTCGTTCAGAGATAAGGGAAGATCCCAGAGAAAATTCTTTTCTCATAGAAAATCACTCATCGATGGCGAAATATTAGGTATTTAAAAAAGTATCGAGCCTTTTACTCGGTAGAATTCACGCGGAAAATGCCACGAACGTGTCTCTTCCTTGAGGAGAATCCGAGCGACACGAGTCCCCGCGTTTACGACGCGAAAGCCCTTCGCGCAAGGTAAATAACAATTTATCGCGTTTATGGTTGATCATCGGCTATAACTCGTCGCGAAGAAAGATTCTTTACGAGCGTACGTGACTCGAATTCGCACGAGAAGGTTCGCGTTTGATTTATCGCAGGGTTCTACGGGATCACTAATTCGTATTTGCACTCGTACTCACACTGATGTATTGTGTTCGTCTTGTTTGCCAGTGAAATTGGACCAAGTTGCTTTCGACCAAGTTACTACAACTACGATTTACTGCGTTTAAAAACGTTTAGGACGTCTTTGCGAACGCACTCGAAAGCTTCTCGAACCACTTGGAGACGTTGACGTTTGGAATTGACGATTTTATCCAGTTCCGTTCTTTCAACGGACGATATTTTTGTAAAATTCCTGCCTTGCTAAAAACCTCGACGTATCTTCGTATTTAATATTTCCAAATAGCTTTTTGCGCACGCGTTGAGACGTTCTGAGTCACTCGAAAGCTTCTCGGACTTTCTAACTTTAATTCCGTTTAGCACGTCTTAATGAGCGACATTCGAAACGGTTATCTTGTTGCAGTTCCACGCGTGTAACAGGAACTCACAGAGGTGACGTTCGTCTAAAATTCAACCCTATAATAAATCTATGGAGACTTTCTCGCGCTGGAAAGCTTCGCTGGCCATTCGGAGACGTTAATATTCGAAATCGACGATTTCATCGAGTCTCGCTCGTCAGATGGCTTCAATGGCGTCGCGACGATTCACTGACCGGAACAATGCGTTTAGAACAATGCACGCGATACGTAATACTTTCTAAGCCGAGAAACGCGGCACGTGCATTTTACCGTCTCGCCAGAAAGCATTCCTAAATGGTTCGCATTTACAGGCGCATAGATGCATACACGGGCACATTCATCGGATCCAGACGCAGATGCATACTCGACGTCTTCACAAAAGACAGGACACGAAGGAAGACGTGGAAAGGCGGAAACGTATGCTCGTAGGCACTCTCTTATCGCGATTCTACCCACATATCGAAATAACGAACGATAAGCGGCAACGAAAGAACGAGTATGGAGCTATTTCTTGATTGGAGTCGAAAGAACTCGACCGACCAGGCGAACGCCGTAGCAACTTCGTCGGTTCGCGAAGAAAAATTGAAAATAAGATCCTCCGGAGCGGACATTTCTTTTCTGGACGTCGACGAAATTGTTTCGAAGCAACGAGATGCTGGATGCGCCGTCGATCGATCTTCGAGATCAATTTAGCGAGTAGCGAGCGATAATGCGGTCGAGGCTGATCAACGGAGGGCGACGATTTATTCCGGCGATTTTCCAACTTTTTCATCTCACTCGATGCATAAATTAATCGCTGAAATTCTGCGACGCGATGGAAAACGAATCCTTTTTTCATCGATGTACCGAAAAGAGGTCAGGGTCTCTGATTGGATAGTCAGCTGCCACGTGTTTTTGGAAAAGTTAAAAGTCACCGGAATCGAGGGAAAGAACGAGTCGGACTTCGATCAAGCGAATCCAATTTCCACTTTTCAGAATCAGAAGGAATTACGTTCTACGCGATATTCGTCTCGTTTCGGTGTGTGATTCCCAGGTCGATCCGAACCCCAGCCTAAGACAAAAAGTTCGAGAACGGTCGTTCGCCATCTTTCTCTCCATTCTTCTTCTTTACTCGTAATTTTCTCCATTTTTCCAATTTTTCTCCATTTTCCATCTCGCGAGAAAGACGACGTCGACGATTTGACACCGACTCGAGCGACTCGATGACGTCATTATCGACGTAATGCTTTCAGTCGACGTTCTCCACGTCAAAATTCACTTTACTTCGGCCATGTTTACGTATTCGTTAACCTTTCATCGATACCAACATCGAAAATAGATACTTAGACCCAAACACGCGCACGCAAACGTACACAAACGCATACCTTGTCGTCTGGACACGCCTATCTGTTCGTACCAGCTCACCTACGACCAGGCTGAGACGAGAGCGCGTTTTGTGCGCGGAGACACCGGTGTCCGCCGGACAAACAACGTCCCCGCTTTGAAATACTTCCGAAGCATCGGCACTTCGATTGCTCCTGCAAGTATTGACAGTGTCTTCGTAACACGATGAGACGCTCGTACTCGTGTACTCCATTACCACGAGGTTAATCGCGTTAGCGCGGGTGCCGCATCCATCGCGCAACTCACCGCCTGCCAAGCCGCGAATACACGAAGACGGAGAACTTCGATCCATCGTCGACTTTGACTGCACGCGAGGAGAACACTTTTCGCGTTCGATGAATTTTCCCATTTCCACGCGACATCGCGACACTCGAAAGCGTATTGAAAGCAACTTTCGTCGCCATTTTCTTTTAATAGGAATGACGCAATTATGTTGGACACGGGTGGGTCTTTCAGTTCTCACTCGACTTCGTTGCCATATTTTAATTGGATCCGTACCGGAAGTAAATTGTTTCGAGAGATTTTTTTTTTTTAGAAGGATGAAGGTTAAACAGGAAATAAAGGTAGACAGGGCACGGGTTGGAGTTCGTTGTCGAATAAAACGAGTTTTCTAATTTTCACTCGACTTTGCCGCAGTATTTCAATTGCATTCGCATTGGAAGCCAGTCAATTCGAGAGATTATTTTTTAAAGGAAAAATTGTGATAGGTACGAAATGAAGCTCGGAATTTTAAGATTTTCTTTCTCAGAAGAAATGAACAAATTGAACAAGAAATCGTTTATCTCGTTAGTCGAAGATAACGAATGTCATCTGTTGCTTAAAATGGTGGTTTTGTTACGAAGAAAGTTCCATTGCATTTACGCACTTTAAAAAGATACAATATATAATTTTAAAAACACCGTGCTGATCTTAGCGTTAATTAGGAGCTTTCCAACGTTTCACATTGTTTCGGAGACGAATCATCCCGCGAGTTATGAGAATCGATCTTCGAAGGAAAAACATTTTCGTCTCCTCAATAAATTAGCAGCCTTAAAATCTTTGGTACGTTGCAGTTAATGGTGCATTAAGGCGGCGTATATAAGTACGCGATCCTTCTTTAAGCACTCAAGCTCCATAAATCCGATAGAAAAATGGGTTTACTTCCTTTGAAATTTTAACGTTCTTGTATTTCTCGGAATTTTATCGTCGGCGCCTGGAAGACAAACACGACGCGCCTTTGTAACGACGTAATGACACTCGGTGTCCCTCCCCTTCTCAACTTAAAATTCCAACCGCGTCGCGATCTTTCGAATGCGAAAGAAAGACCGACTCTTCTAAATTTCTCTAAAACGACGAATAATAATTAAGACGACTCGATTCGACAAAATCGATTGGAAACAAATCTTTCGCGCGTTCTCGTAATTTCCTGCAGTTTACTCGGTGAGATGTTGCTTCCTCGAAGCGTATCTCGTCGCGTCTGGAATATCTCTCGTCTA
This sequence comes from Liostenogaster flavolineata, assembly GCA_025433975.1. Lineage (NCBI taxonomy): Eukaryota > Metazoa > Arthropoda > Insecta > Hymenoptera > Vespidae > Liostenogaster > Liostenogaster flavolineata. The sequence goes on from JAITYT010000528.1 coordinate 1,186,790, forward strand.
TTACCCGATCGTGTCAAACACGAGTTCGCAACGCGAGGCGAGGCGATACGAGAAGGGGGCGTTTTGATTGAGTCACGTTTCTCCGACTGCTCGCTCTCCTACCATACGACTTGTTATTCGTTAATTCTTACTTTGCCGATTGCGGCGCCGATGTTGCTCGTTCTCCCGACCGAGGTAAGTTTATAGCGAGTTTATCGCCGAGATTTGCGGGAAATATCGAAGCGAACCGAGCGTTCGAGGAAAATAATAATGATTTCGTTATTTCGCGAGAGTAACCACGAGCGATTCGCACTGAGACGATCCTCCAGCGAAGATTCCGCGTGCGTCAAGCAAATCGTACGATCATGGACGAAACAGAATCTAAACGAAGTTTACATCTTCCGCAAGGTCGACGTTCTTAAAACATTGATATTGGCTCGGCGTGAAAGTAATTTCGGTCTTACACTGCGAAACGAGACGATTAGAGAGATTTTTTACACTAAGAACGAGCTTCGATCGATTATACTATACTTTTCACATTTTTCTCGATGACCTTTCACCATCCTTCTTGGCGATTTCGAGATTCGTTATCGTAACACTGACAGAACCGAAATTACTTTCTTGCTAGTCCAATACCTCAAGGATTCGTGAAACAATTTCCTAGCTTTAACACACGTAAATAATGTTGTTGTTGATCAAGTTATTAATCGATTAACCTTTACGTCTGTCTCAGGAGAACTTTTTTATTACAAAGATGTCTGTTAATATCCAACGACCGATAAGAATCAAACGAGAATTCCGAAGTTGAACTATTTTCCGTTTCCCTAAAAACATGTGGTTAGGCAGCTCGTGAGATCGCCACGAGTGCGAAGGGTTAATCGAACGCCGTCTGTCCAACGGGTTTCTCAGAAAATTTGCCAAAGTTTTCGTCGACGGTCGATCGATTTATTTAATTTATCCGGCTCGATATTCGAGATTCTCTCATCTCGAAAATATATTAATAGCGGTACGCGGCACGGCGGAAGAGAAAAATAAATAAAACAAATCGCGGCAATTCCCCGTCGTTGTAATAAAGTTCGGCTCAGCCTGCAGCGATCAACGCGACTTTCGAGAGCAATTTTTCCCACAAGACGCGCCACTCGTCCATCATCGTGAAATATTTTCAGCGATCAGGGTTCCTAATTAAAAAAAGCGAGCTACGAGACGCGCCTTTCTCCCTTTTTTTTGCCCCTAAGGAACGTTCCCGATGGAACGCGTCGCGCCTCGAGATAATAACGACGAAGGTCGATGTCGAAATCGGAGGACGGAGGCAGCAGGGAAAATTTAATAAATCGGTGCGTCCAGAACGTCTATGTTCATCGATATCCGTGGAGCGTTCCGTGCTGCGCCGCGCGATATCGTCTTATAAAAGCGATCGGATTAGGTTATTCAATCAGCATGGAGAACGGCCAGCTCGGTCAATCGGTTTCGACTCTAGTCGCGTCGAATAATTTCAATCTATATGTTAAATGAAACGGTCTCCTTGCAAAAGGGTCTCTATACATACGGGGGACGAGACGAAACGATCGCTGGATCGATCGAGATCCATCGCATTGTCGACCGTCCGTACGATAGATTTTGACATTGGTTTGTTGGACAGGTGAGAGAAAGACGCTTAAAGGTACGTGTTCACATATCGATCGTGCGAAATGTATTTTTTAACAGAGTAAAATTTCAGCTTCCTCGCACCAAAATATTTATCATATCGGTTATATATTTATTATATTTATCTATACAAATGATTTAAAAGTGTGCCTTTCCTTCGATTAATCGCACGTAGATTTCGTTGATCTCTAACGAATTCGATTCCTTAATCGAAGTAGAATTCCGATTCCAATTCCAATGCCTTTTATCCCGGCGTAAAGATTAATCTCGCAGTTAAACGTTGGCGGGTAACGAGTCGCGGTTTCGCGATCCTCCGTCGTCAATTTCTCGAGGAATTATCCGGCGCTCAAGGAACTTTTATTTTCTCACTTAACCCGATTGCAAAAATATCGCTGGCGTCCCGTCGTAGTCTTCGAGCCACCTCGCTTTACGCGATTCACGCGCGCGGTTCGACTTAGAAAAATCGCGATCTCGCTCTCGGAAAAAAAAGAAGCACGGCGGCGCCACGAAGGCTTCTCCAATCCCATTACTCCCAACTAAGCGCTTAACTACTTAATCCGTATTAAGGAACGAATAACGAGCGCAACAGAGCGAAAGGACGAGCCTCCCGAGTCAAACGTAAGAGTTTATCTCGCTCGTTACCGATTGTAACTTTAAGGACGAGCCAGGACACGCTACTTCCTGTAGGATCGATTCCAGGCCGAACGAAGCGATAAAAGTTGACGTTGTAGGCTCGATAGAATTAAATCGACGAGCTTCGCGTGAGTATCGTCGATTTAATAGTTCGTAACGTTTCCTTTCGATGCTTCGTCTTTATTTCTCTCTTTCTCCCTCTTTTTATCCGTCTGCTCGTTTGTGTCTCGTTCCATTCCTTTTCCGCCCCTCGATCCGTGGAAACGAGAGCAAAGAAGCTTTCCTATCGAAGTAAGAGAAAGGAGTCGAGCGGAAGAAACACCGGGAATAAGGCGCGAGCTTTCATCGCGCAAGTAGTACGTTCCAGGTGTTTCAGACACGGACATTGTTCCGTATTTTCAACGAAAATACACCGCGAATCGTCGACCGTGTCGGTGGTTAAGGTAATTCCTGACAATCTTGAGGAAATACTCGGTCTGTTTTCCACGATGGAAACTCGATACGAACCCTTTCAGGGAAGTTTTTCTGGTATTCGTCGGCCAAGTCGGGAGAAACTCTCGACGTTTCGTGCGTATTTTTATAAGCACGGGTTTCTAAAAGATTTTTAGATATCTTTCGGAGAAAATCATGATAATGAATCGCATCGTTCGTTCGATACGAACATTTTAAGGGGTGTTTCCCTGGCATTAGTCAGACACGCGAAGGGAAGTTCCCTACGCTTTATTACCTTCTTTTTAAAAATAGACCGAACATTGTAGCTTGCTATCTTAATATTACTCGTGTCACTGATAGAACGTAACGTTATATACTTCGATATTTTTAGTAAATTTTCAGCAAGTATTAGATACTACTGAAAAAAAAATGATGACAAGGAAACACCTCGTTCGTTCAACACGAACCTTTTAAAGGGAACCTCCCTGGCATTAGTCAGACACGCAAAGTGAAGCTCTCAAAACCTTCCATCTTTTTCTAAATTGTAGGTATTAAGTAAAAAATTGTGAAGAAGAAGCGCCTGCTAGCGCTCGTTTCGAACCTTTTAAAGGGGGTCTACCAGACATTAGTCAAACACGCGAAGAGAAGCTCTCACCATAATCTCACCTTTCTAAAAAAAGAAAAATGGATCGGACTCGCTACCTCGTTATTTATTATTTAAAAAATTATTTTCGCCATTTAAAAATATATTTCGCTAAAATCACGCGGTGTCGATTGTCGTCGCACGATCAGGCAAAAGTCAACTAAGGATCGTAGCCGCGTCGTTGCGTGCGTCGAGTGAACGATCAAACGTTGACGCGTTTAAATACCGCGAGGAAACGAACGATGGCAACAGTTCGGCGCGAAACTCAAAACGCGCTTGTTCGTTCGCAAACAGGCAGTTCGGTCGAGGTAAGACGCGAATGCGGTCGCGTTCGCGCCGGTACAAAGCCCTCACCGCCGATTAAGTGTATCGCGGAACAAAAGGTACGCCGCGTGTCCGCGAGAGAACTGTACTGCGGTTTCATTAACGGGCAAATCCTGCGACAGCGCGGCTCGTGTCAAAGCAAGCGACGTGACAAACGCCTACATGGCGACGACTGTTCGCTTATTTCTTCGGAGAAAATAATCGTTTCGTACCCGTGTACCTTTTTTCTATTATTTTCCTTATTTCTCCCCTTTAATTCATTACCCATCACGATATGACAAGGTCAAGAAAAATGTCGGCTTTTTAATTATAAATGTCGGATGTATATTTAAAAAATATGATCTTCCTTTTTTCGAAAGCCGGCAGAATGTGCTATTAAAAGAATGAGTTAAAGAAGGAAAAATTTCCAAGTTCAACGTCTTGAATTTCGTATCGATTGCTTCTGTGTTATAAAACGAAGCTTAGAGCAACATTTCTTATTTTTCTTTTTTTCGATCTTCGACATTGGCGTTTTATAATCGACATATTCTAGAGTTATTGGTATTCGACGGATGAAAATTCAGTTTGGTTCGGATATTTCGATGTTCGAGCCTACGATATTTCCGACACGAGTCACGAAGGCGGTTGTGCATCGACCTTTACGCCGACTGGATCTCGCGGTGTTTCACGGGGCTGGAAAACGACAAGAACGAAAGCTCGAGCGTCTACGAACTGCCTGTGACGAATTATGATGGCGACAGATTGATAAACGTTGAGAAGTAAAAGAAAGAAAGACGAGAGAACAGACGAGAGAGGCGAAAGACAGAGACAAAAGACAGATAAAGAGAGAGTAAAGCATACGGACGGAAGAATAAGAGGAAAAGAGAGAGAGAGACACACACACAGACGCCACTCCAGAAGGGAAAAAGCCAGTAGACGTATTAGACCGCGGGATGTTTGCATAAAGAGAATCTTTGTCGAGCGACTCCTCTCAAAATTACAGTCGCTGAATTTTTTCTCTCGCTCGCCTGTCTCTTCGTATCGTAAACGTCGTCGTTGTGTGATCTCGTCTTCTTCCTCCTCCTCGTCGTCGTCGTCGTTTGAAAACGTTCTTTCGTCGAGAAGAAGCTCGACAGTAATGCCACGACCTTTCTTGCCTCGTCGATGTTCGGCGCGAGCGCAGGATAAATGTATTTCTCTTAGCTCCTCCTACGTAAGACACACCGACGAAATTAAAGTAACGCCGTGCCTCACCGCTTCTCACCTCGAGGCTTTCCTCCTTCCCTCTTCCTCTTATTATTTCCTCGCGACGCGAACGCTCCTCGTTGTCGTTTGAATTAACTTTTTTGTTATCGTCTTTCTTCTCCCTTTTTCCCTTCCTTCCGTCTTTCTCTTTTTATACGACGTTACGACATAGGTATCGAAGTTCTCTCCCTCGGTTGCCTCGAGAACGCACATATCTCCTGGACCCTCGAGGTTTCTCAACTTTTTTCCAACGCGATCCCTCCGTCCGCCGCATAAATTCCCCACGGCTACCGGCAGTACGCTAAGAAACAGAAATCGCACCTTGCACCTTGTAATTCTCCTCGCTACCGCGCAAATATTCGCCGGATTTATTTCATTTCTTTTTTTTAAACGCAGGGGAAGGTCGCTTCTGAATAATATTCACAATTCGCACCGGCGCCATTCCGCCTTTACTCGGGGATCTTGCCGAATTCCCGCGCGTTGCGGCTCTTTTCATGGAGATCCACGGCGCACGGACTGCTTCCGTCGCGTCGATGGTCTTAATGCGAACCCATGCGCACTTTTGCCGACATTTCTGCGGCTTGCTCCTTGGGTCGTTTACGAATCGTAGAGTGCGTCTTGGCAAAAGATAACTTCGACGAAAAGTAATGAAAAATTCTTCTAGTAATTTATAGAGACTTATAGGAAATTATGGAAAAGTTTTAGCACGCCTGAAAGAATTTGAACGAAAAGTATTAGAAAATTATAGGAAAGTTTCGTGAAATTTTAGGATTCGTCGATGGGAAACCTCGAGTTCAAGAAAGCCGATACGTATAATATTTTTAAAATTTCTACGATTTACTAGATCGACGAAAAATGTCGCAAAACTTAATCTATAGAACTACGAAGAAAAATTTGGTCCGATCAAAGGAAGATGATCTCTCGCTCCCATTTTGTGATCGACTACGTCGAAAGTCCTCGCGACGTCGCGAAACTAAAAACTAATAATGAGATCGATCGCGACACGCGAGAGACTTCGAAGTTCCAATAACTTTTTCGTATTGGAAAGGACGCGTGGAGTGTGCGCGCTCGCGCCTTTGGACGAGTCGGTGTGTTCGTAAGCGCGACACATCGTCGAAGGTGGGCATTGTCGACGCGAGCTCGTCGAAGCGCGAAGCGAAAGATCTCCGACGAGAGACGCCTCGCCTTAAAAATACGAATATCTTTCATCCTTGGTTGGATTGCCAGGATGAATAGGATTTTCCCTGTTTATTCTCGTGGGAATCGTTATAATTTGACAACGGTTTATCGCGCGGTGCCGAAAGTATTCGGCTCTTTCCGATGATTTAGCAAGGTTCCTACTTTCGATCGTCTTATCGTATTTTCACAGACTTTCTCTCGGCCTCTCCCGTTCGATCTCTCGCTCAGTTACGAGCCTCAATTTAATATAATTAATGTTACGATAAAATTGTTATTACGACCAGACACCGTTTCCTCTCGTTAAGTTTCCGATTACGTTAATTAAACGCGATGCGGAAACAACGGAAAGAGCGATAAAATAATGAATAAATAAACGCGAGGTTTGACGCGAATTAATTCTCGTGTACGTAAATAATGTAAAAAAAAAA
>JAITYT010000528.1:1194785-1207591 GCA_025433975.1 Liostenogaster flavolineata
GAGGTTGTACGGCGTTAACTTTCAACACATTCCCATTGGTCACCCTGTACGATTTCGTCGCATTTAGTCTAACCTCGGTTTTTCTTCGTTTCTTCGAGAAAAATTCTCTCGTCGTTCGATCGGCTTTGCTCCTGTAGGAGCATCGCATCCTCCAGACGTCGAAGGACCTTTTTTCAGGACGATCGTCGTCCTGCGAACGACGAAGGGTCGCCTTCGAAGGCACGCGCATGAATTTATCCCGCGTTCCGCGCCGTTCGTGACGAATTTTCGATATTCGCAATTAATTCCGCCGACTTCGCATCGACGAAAAACGTGGAATAGACGCGTAATCGGAATTTAATATTTTCTCCTGTCGATCGAATTTGGGATAAAAAGGGAAGATGCTAGTCGATGAACACTCGTTCTCGAGACGAAATGACTTTTAGTCGGCTGTGCTTACGAGTTTTCGTGCGCGTTCACGCAAGGTATGTACCACCGGTGGTACATCCTCGATTGTCCCATCGGGCGAGATGCGTCACCGGTGGTACAAACGGATCTAATCGTAGTTTCTTTTTTATTAGTAAAATCGGGGCTAAAATTTAATCTAGGACAATTAATACTATAAGCAAAATATTCTATAACTATATAAATATTAGGTTGGTGCGTATGAAATGTCGGATTCTTATATGTATTATAAAAAATTAGAATAAATTAAAAAAAATTCAATTTAAAAAAGTAAATTATAAAAATCCGACATTTCATACGCACCAACCTAATATATTCTATGTTATACTGTAATATTGTATAAGGATAACAACGAATCGCCTTTGGCGTGTTTATCGATGATCCTTTATTGATTCGAAAGGACATTTGTTTGCTGCGTTTCTTCGTGGGATAATTATCATCGTCACGTTAATAATTGAACGTTGATACAACGCGTAACGTCCTTCGAAATTTATGGGGAAGAATGAGATTCGCTTGCCTCGAAATTACCTTCAAAAATGCAATCGCGCTGCGGTATGAGTTTCTACTTCTTATCTCCCTCGACGAGGAAACTACCCGGCCAACTCGAGTACCTGTTCGTCGTCCTTCCAGCACGATTGGACACAAAGGGACGAAATTCAAGAAAATTTGTCCTCGTGCTGTTGCGACTCGGTCTCACACACACACACACACACACACACACACACACACATTATTTGTTAAACGCAACGCTGTTTCGTTGATCGAGATATAACGGACGTGTCAGTTTTAGGAGTGTCATTTTCACCCAATCGTCTCGTGCGTTATCTCGGCCAATTTTTTCATCTCTTTTATTTTTATTTTATTTTATTCGTAGTCAATTTTGTAGTGTTCGTAGTTGTGCGTGATGCTCGTACATTCTGAAGGCTACGCGAAATAGCCAGTCGATTTTAAATCTCTACAATAGTGGGTGCAACCACGATTTTTATCACGGTTTATGATTCACTCGGGAAAAATAATATTACGTTTTACGAATCCTGCAAAACGAGGTAGAAACAAGAATCGACCAGTCGAATCATTTTAACGTGCTCCGACTCAACGTCGTCATCTCGCATCGTTAATCGCGAAACGACCTAAAAGAACAATCTTTTTGATACGTCGAAAAAGGATCGTCGCTTATCTCGTCTGGCGAAAATACAGGGAAACGAATCGAGTGAGAGGAAGATCCGCGAGGAAAGCGCATTTTTCACGGAGCGAAATCATCTCCTTGCCACGTTATCGAGCATCCGAGCGGAAACGTAGGTGTTCCGGTTTCGCCTGTCGTATCGTCTCATTACCGGAGACAGGAAAGATAAATCGCGTTGATCGTGGATGCGCTCGCGTCGATGCGTTTCAATCGGCGTCGCGCGCGAGATCGTCCACGATTTTTATTACCGAAGGCTTTTATCGTGACGTACGCGTCGAAGTTGCACGTGGAGGCGCGAAGTGTTGCCGATCGAATCATCGTATTTCATTGGCAAGGACGAACGGTGTTCGGTGCCACGATAAACAAGGAGGAACGAAGGATCTACGATTTTCTGTCGAACGAGGTAAACGTCGCCATTCGTCAGAAAGTCTTTTTCGTAGCAGAGAGTCGTTAATAATATGGTTGATTTCGATCGCTGCTTGGAGCACGATGTTGATGTTTCCGAGTACGTTATTTCTCTTTCTTTGGGTGAATAATTTTTTTTTATCGAGATCGCTGACGTCGCTTGTCGCCAAACGCAATTTTGTTTTTGTTGGGTACGACGATTGAAAGTCGGAGCGATGATAATCGAGGATAATCGAACAAGAGATAAATAGATTTTAAGAGGTCGTCATATTTTATCGATGGGTAGTCGAAAAAATATCGAGCCCTTTTATCTCTAGATTTTGACTCAAAAAGGCTCGATGTTTTTAAAAACATATCCACATCTGTTTTTCTTTCATTTTTTTCATTTTAACATTCCGTCGTCTATCTAGCCTTAATGTTTCTTTAATACTATTTTAAAATATGGTAAAAAAGATGGAAAGGCAATCTCGAAGCGAATCTGTCGAAATTGTCGATTCTTGCTTATTTCTTCACGAAACGTACGCGCGTGCTCGCATCTCGCCTTCGGCCAAAAATCGCCAGTCGACGGAGACTCGGAGCTCGCGACGCTTCCAAACGGCAAGAAAGCATTCAAGGGCGCGAACGTGCAGTCGTTTCGAGCGGTTTAGCGAGCTTTGCTTCCGCAAGGCAACGATAACTCTCACGCGAGCTGCTACACACGTATGAACGGTATAAATATTTCAGCGTCCACTCGCAGGCAGGAACGTCGGCGAGGACAATGGAGACCGCGTACCGTGATGCGGAGGAACGTCGCCTTGCCGCCAGGCGTTTGCCCAAACGTGTTAAAAGCAGTTCTATAAGAGGGAGAGAAAGAGACTGACCGAGAGAGAAAGGGGGGGGGAGAGAGAGAGAGAGAGATAAATGAAGAATTCTTCGTCGCCCGTGACTTTTCCTCCACGTTCCTGGTTCCCCTCTTCTCGTACTCAACAGTTGACAAGAGCAACTGTGTGCGCTTAATGGCAGAATACATTCTCATTAGACATTTTCTGATCGAATATCGAGTTTTATCGCATTAGGAGAACCGGAAAGTAACGTCGTATTTAAGCACATCGACATTTGTTGCGTCAACGTCGAAGTCATATTAATTGTCGAAAATATTGATGAAAATATCGTCAATAGCGACGGTGATTACGTCGTTGATTCGAAATAAAAATATACCGTTCACAAAATTATTTATTTTAATATAGGACTTACGAAGGCACGCGACTACCATTTTCTTCCATCGTGACATACATAGATGCACAAGTGCATACGCGTATCTTGCGGTCGGTCCGCAGATACGAGAGATTAATCGTTCATTCTGGGATACTCCGTGTCCCTCTTTTTTGATATTCAACGAAAGATCGCGTTTTATATGCGAGGAAGCGCCTTGGTCGTTAAATTTCGACCGAGAGAAGGAAATGGGTCTATTACGTGCACGGCGAGACAACCATTAAAATTCATCATTTTATCGCGCTACTGATCTTTTCCGTGCTAATATTTCATCTTGTTTTTCGTTTTTTCTCACCTTTAGAACGGACTAAGTAACGAATGAAAAAATACTTCGACGTTACGTAACGTATAATACTTTGAATTTTTCGATGCGAAGGAATCTATAGAAATTGTCGATTGCTAAAGGACGAGTCGAGATTTTCAGCAAGATCAAATAAACGCGAATAAAAAGCCAAGTTCGAATTCCTCGCGCGCGGAATACTGGCTAGTCGAAAAAGTATCGATCCCTTTCTTGCCAGAGTTGTCGCTTAAGAAGGCTCGATACTTTTTCGACCACGTTGAAGCGAAGATCCGACAAACACGTCAAACCACGCTCCATTTTTGACGATAGAACGAGTCGATTAGTCTCGCCTTTCTCCCGCATCGAGGAAAGACTCGTCATCGGGTCACTGTATATCGCGTCGCATTCCCGTCCGATTTGATTTTCCTCTTAAAACGAGAAACAAGTGCTCGACTTATCGATGTCCCGTTGACACAACGACCGTTCCCTTTTGTCTACTTCGACATCGATCACCGAATCACTATTTCCGGATGGCAGGAACATATTCGTACCGTTAATTGCTTTATTTTCAACGGGCATTGTGCCTCGGATGCTCTGAGTTTTATACGCGCGTTATCGACGCTCTGCTCGGTTATACTCCACGTATAGGCTCTCGTATCAAAGTACATCCGTGCATGCACATGCCAAACGAATAATCTTCTGGCTTTTTTTCTACAAACGACGACATTTATTTCTTGCACCTTGGAAAATTCGTTCGATTAAATTTTTTATTGTATAATAAAATCGATCGATATCGATTTATTATTTATCACGTGATAAAACAGAATCACACGCCGTATAACGAGGATATTTCGTCCTTAGGAAATCTGCTTTCCTTTTCTATCGATGAAAAGAAACGTCTCTTTGTCTTCGTTTTTACTTCGATCCTTCAATTCTTTCGATAAATTCAATTTTTAATAAATAAAATATTCTTACGTAACGGCATCGATACTTTTGTTGACATTGTACAAGCGAATAAGTGAAAATTACTCGTCGCGTAACGACGATATCTCCTTCGACTTCGACAAATCTCAAGACGCCTCGAGCGACGTCTCGCTCTCAAACGCGCCCAAGTATTAACCGAAATTCATCGAAATCCATCGACCTCCGTCGCTTCGAGAATATGCGAAAATCGAACTCACGAGAACCCCGATAAAAACGACCTCTCGTCTGCTGTCGACTTCCGACGAAATATTGGCAAAGATTTGACGGAAGGACTGTGGCGCTTATCGTCGCGTCGAAGTCTCTTTCCGGGGTTGAAAGCGGTATTTTCGAAGCATCCAAGCGTTACTCGAATACACAGCGAACGCGATGAAAAAATATTAACGAGAAAAAAAGAGGAAAAAAAATCCTTGCATAATTTCTTCGTTTATCTTTCGCGATACCAACAATGGCGTCTATCACTCGATCGACAGCGCGTCTAATCGTTTTCTGTTTTCCCACTCTCGTCCTTGGCTTTCTTCAATTAGCGGCTATCGATTTCGGGTAACTATCGTACCGCTCGTCTAACGATGTCTCGAATCACAAGCTCCAGGCGCTTCCTCTCCATTGTTCTGGCAAAGAACGCGTGTATTTGATCGCGCTGCCTCCTTGGGACGCTGCTTCCATTTGCCGCGATTTAATCGCGCCTGACTTTGCACGATCGTCGAACACGTTGCGACGGTCGATTTGGACGCGATCGTTTAAAAAGTTAGATAAAATGTTGCGGTTGGAAGCGACGCTTTAAGATCCTTTGTTAAACGAAGATATTTTATTATCGACGAACAGGAGAGTCAATTTACAGTTCCAAGAGAACTGTAAATTGTTCAGGATTAATGTGGCGAATCGAAGCCATTTGATTTATAATTATTAATTATAATAATAATGATTGACAAAGAATTGAAAACTGGGACACGTTCGAAAGCAGAATAACGATTACAATGTTATTATAATATTTATAATGACGAAGGTATCGATACGTCGCTTGCTTAGGAAGAGTCGCAAGGGACGTAGAAGAGACTCCTTCTATGATAGATCGACCGTTGAGAACAGTAGGTTATCCGTAATGACGCATTAAGTAAAATATCTCTCTTGATCTGGGTCGGACGAACTTTTCGAAGAGCAATACTACATCGAATGACATCGAAGAGGAAGCCGTGATAGAGGAAACTCGTAAAGCATTGCGGCGAACGAGTTTGGTTATGGAGTGTCCGATTTTCCAAAGCACGCACCCAACGTTATCGGGTTCTTGGCTGCGAGCATTATTTGAGTGCGCGCGTAACGTGAGGAACGAGTTCGTAAATCGAACGTTCTGGCGGTCTATAGCGCCAAAATCCAGGAGAGGAAGAGAGAGAGAGAGAGAGAGAGAGAGAGAGAGAGAGAGAGAGAAAACGAAATAAACGTTTGTTTATCATACGAGCTATTTAGAAAGGAGAACAAACGAAACGTCAAATTATCTTTGGAACGTGTTTGCTCTACGATCAGAAATTTTATTGGTAACGACTCGAGTGATCCACGATGGTGGGTTACTTTAACAGAGTTTATTTATTCTTCTGAATTCTCAATCCATATTGCACATATTAAGTTCGTTATTTAATTGGCGTTACATATTATTCCGAGGAAACCATAATAAGTGAAATATACGTCTGTGAATCAGTACAATCCATATTGTACGTACACTTTTGGTACTCTGAAGCGGATTGTATAATATAGGGTGGGCCAACTTGGACTGACCGATGTAATAATAAAACTGAGTATGTAGCCGTTATATCATAAAAATAATTAAAAATAAATTCCACCAGAGTTATAAATTGTTAAAAACAGTCAGCCCAAATTGGCTCACCTTGGCCAAACGTATATGTTAAAAGACGCGTACCTGATCTAAGTACCAGTCGATTCTTACGAATCACGACGTTCACGTTCTGTCCAACGGCTGATGAAAGACTCGAGTGTTTTACATAAGAAAGAGACGGATGAACAACAACCAAGACGATTAATTTAACCGACTAAGTGGTCGATCAATTTACATCCGATGGCTCGTAATTCTCACAGCGGAAAGAAGAACGAACGAGAGGACGGAATTCTTGCGCGATTCTGTCTCGTCCAATCGAGATACACTTACTCGTTGCAAGGGTGATCGTGACAGATGCTCGTGTTAGCGAATCCACAGGAAATTTCAATTGGCGCGTCGCTGTCTCATTTTACCTTCGACTGAAAATCCAATCGAGAAACGATCCATCGTGGAATTGGTTGGTTTGGCTCGTCCTGATCGTTTCTATCGCGTATCGAGTGTCACGACTCGTACAGATTCCTGCTAATTTTTTGTTGAAATTGATACTGCATCCGACTTTTTATAGGCACTCGAGTGAACGTTCTCAACTAAATTATCGACAATATTCTCTCGATATTCTCTCGTATCAGGACCGATGACGAAGGTGCGTTGTTTGAGTATTTAAATTGGTTCGTACGCAAGATGGGGAACATTCGTAGGGAACGTTTAAATACGGTCGACGACGCGACGATCTTTGGAATTTTCCTAAGGAAATAGGTCTCTTCGATCTAGGGTACGCGGTAAGACGCAAGAAGTTTGCCCGATATAGGCAAGTGCCGCTTGGGAGTTGTGGGAAGCAAAGCCGCGACCACTTTGATGCTCTCTTGAGAGTTTCTGCCCTAACGGTCGAAATATTTCAAGGTATACGTGGCAGGATTGATCCTTGCCCATTTACTGGAACAGGTGTGCGTTACGCGTCTTGATGTTCGATCGTAACTAAGGAATAGTCGAATTTCTTCTGTCTTCGAGGACAATGCAGACATTCTCTTTTAATCGCGAAATTGGAAAAATCTTATCGGTCGAGGTCTCATTCTTTCGTCGAGAAAGAAAGCCTGAACAAAGCTTCTGACGTTGATCTATAGACTCTTCAGCCGCTTTAAGGACGATCTCGTAAAGTTGGGCTGCTACTTAGAGTTCGAATCAGTTAGAAACTAACCTGTCGGTCTTAAGAACAGAAATCAACGGGACTACCATATTATTCTTTGACTCGAGGAAGTTCCCAACCGATACTAAACTATCCGTACCGATTCCCATGCACGTAGTAGATACGCTATAATGTAAACATTAAGTCACCCAGGCTCGTCCCGTTTTTCTCAGCTACGGTGAAAAAAGTGGAAAAACAAAGGACATCTTTAAAACGAAACGAAAAGTAAATCCTCACGATCAGGGCCAGCAACGATTAAATCTTTATCCTCGCGACTGTTTGGCGTCTCTCCAAATACCAAAAGCGCTACGTCACGAGGCAGCCGCGCAAGAACCACCAATTATCAAAGGCCGAATCCAGGACACTTATCCGAACTTCTCTTATCCTATCGCACTCCCTACTCCAGAAATCCTCTGGAATCCTTCAGATCGTTCAAGCAGACTCGTGACCGACTTGCTGGCCGTTAAGACGGGACTCGTTGCTCGACTAGCAATTTACAACGTAAAACACGGCTGTCCTATTCCACCTTCTTGCCAATCTTCCTCTTTTTTCTGTTCCAGGTAGGAGAGCGATATCGGTGGACCGCGTCAACGTCCTCGTTCCCTTCGAGAAATTGCGTACGTGACGAAATGCTCCAACGGTGCCTGCCACCTGTCTCGCTTAATCCCTCGAGCGGATCGACACCATCAGGCTCGAAGCTCCTTACCATACCGAGGATCGACGGAGTCACGCAGTTTTCACCCAAGGACGAAGTCAGACTGCCAGTTATCTGCCACGTAAGCGTCCATTTGTCACGAGACGATCAGAAACCAAGCGAATCAAGCGCTTCGACGTAGAACAATTTGACTGGGGTAGGTCTACATCGATGGTCTTTTTCATGAATGAAGAAGAAGAGAGTAGGACAGTTGATTCTTCTCGCTACGGAGGAATAAAATCGTTTGGAAGAAGGAAAAGTGGACGATCGCACGGGCTCTCGATCGACATCTCGGCGGAATCGTCGTAATGAGATGGACGAGAGGTTCGAGTCCTTGTGGAAATCGTAAATCGAGAGGATTTCCCGTGGTATCGACGTCTTCGAGGCGACCCTTGGCTCGTGGGGATCTTTGGAGTCTGAAAGAGAAGAGAGAGAAGGTAGAGAGGAAGAGGAAAGGTAGAAGAGCCGCTGATACCAGCAGCAGTTCCAGGTGACGAAGGAAAGGAAATTCTTTTTCTCCGCTTTTCGCCAGGACGTCGCATTTTCTAGCTTCCAAAAGAGGATCCGCTCGTTATCGCGCTGGAAAAACTTGGGAAAACGCCTTCGATAACGACTCCGTTCTACAACAATTCAAACAAGCGAGTAAGTAAGTATGTAAGCGGGGAAGCAAGGGAGCAAACGAGTAAATAAAAGGAATTAGCAAAAGGGGTTAGGAGTCGAACTTGCCTCCTTGCCTCCCTGTTGCGATCTAAGAGCAAATTGCTTTGCCGGGTGTTCGCGTGAGTGCGTGACTCTGCTCGAATTTGCAGGCAGTTTCTGGCGTTGTCTGAGAGGCTCGAACCAGCCTCCCTCTTTTCGTTACTTCCGCCCTGCTTCCGTCGATAAGACTTCCGTCGTCGGAGGCGCGTCCCTTCGCCTTCGTTGTCGCTGCAACAACAAGAGGAAGGAGAAATTAACCGTAGGATTAAAGGCTTTTGAGCAAGCGGTCGAGAAGTCGCGAACGACCCACCAAGAAGGGAGAGGAAAGATTTGGAAACCGCATAAAAAAAAGGAAAAAAAAGCAAGAAAAATTAGAGATTAAAAAAAAATATAAAGAATATAAATTAAAATTAAATTCGAGGAACATGGAGAGAACTTCTAGACGGAAGATCGAAAAGATAGGTTAGAAAGCTTCGACCAATGGAGACCGTAACAATTTCTCTTCGTTCATGATCGCCAAAGACGAGAAAGAGGAGCGCAGCGACGGATCGACCAGGCTTCATTGCGACCTTGGAGTAACGAGAGATCGAACGACTGCTCGATCTTCCGCCGATCGTCTCGAGGTAAGGCGATTTTCCGTCCGGAGGAAAATCCATGCCGATAGATCCTCGTGCGCGTCCACGAGGAGGCGGAAGAGGAGGAAGGCGACTACGCGGCCGGAGAAGACGTAGGAGGAAAAATCCGTCTTCGTTTGAGTTTCTCGAGTTAACCGAGTGGCAGCGTAAAGACCACGACGACCACGACAACGATAAGAAGAAGAAGAAGAAGAAGAAGAAGAAGAAAGAGAGAGAAGAAAAAAGAAAAAAGAAGAAAATGGAGAGGGAAAAATGAGCAAACGAGGGAGGGAGAGAGAGAGAGAGAAGAATCGATATCGAGAGGGTGGAATTTTTAATTGGATGACTGGAGTGCCGATCTCGTCGTCTTCGTTAGCCGACAGGGCGACAAGGTCGAAGGATCGTTTCGCGATCGTATTGACGACGTCGACGACGAGGAAGAAGCGAAATCAGAAGAAGTAGGAGAAAAACGAGGGGAGAAAAATCAACGAAAGAAGTCAGTAACGAGGACGATCGCGCCTGTCCGTTCCGTCTCGATCGCATCGACGAACGATGGAGTGTCAAAAATCGAAGAACAGTTCATTACGAAGCGGACGAAGCTAGGAACGATAGGCCGCGATATCGAGTCCTAAGTGCTACTCGATCGAGGAGAATTGCAATTGGCTTTCTGCGTCTCCTCTTTCGCAATTTCGTTAGGGTCGATCCAGGCCTCGTTTTCAAGCCTTTTTTTTCTTTTCCTATTCCCCGGTCTCTTCTCCCTATTTCTTGGTGGCTGGCAGCGGATGCGTCGCATTCCTCGCGAAATCGACGAAAGGAATTCGACGAAGGACCGCGGGGTGGAAGAAGGCTGCTCCGCGCCTTTGCCAATCGATTCGCAACTTTCCTGGAATCCTTGGGTGTTCCCAGGGAACTTGCGTGCGTATTAGGAGCTGCAATCGCTCGGAGACTCATCGATTTCTCTCGTTCGTCCTTTGGCTCTTGCTCGGGACATATTCTACCTTTTTGTTGTCCCTGTTCATCGTAGTCGACGTCGACGACGTCACCGTTTTCGCTTCGACCTAACTCCCACTTCACTCTTCTCTTCACCCCTAGGAGCCTTATTGTGATCAGGCTCGAAAGAAGAGTTGGGAGAGCTCGAAAGAACCGCGACCCATGGAGCATTTCGAAGCGAATGTGCGTCAGAGGCCTGGAAAAAGCTGCTAACTAAGGGAAAAGCACTTCGTCACCGCGGGAGAATCGATGAAGAAGCGCGAAGGGATCCTAGGGAAGAGTGGAACATCGAGCGACCTCGGAGAACGAGTTTCGATAGGCAAACGCGAAGACGAGATTCGGTGGCTGAGTCGATGCTGCTTTGAACCTCTTTAACGCGATTCTTCGAACTCCGAAGGGCTCCGATCGAAGAAACGAACGAGAGAAAGGGTCGAAGAGGGTGGGAGAAAATGACTCGTGGCATCGAATTGCTTTTTTATTATTAGAGAGAAACGTCGTTCGTCTTCGCTTCTCGTCGATTTCGCTTTATCGGTGATTATGTGAAGGATCGTCCTTGATATAGGGGGCTCGAGCCCCGTTCCTTGCGCGTCCTCCTTCTTCGCGCCCCCTCCCTCTCTGCCTTTCTTACTCCATTCCTCTTCGTTCCTCTGGAAAACCGTCTTGGTATCTCTCGCTTTCTTTTCTCTTACTTTCTCCCTCTACTCATCTTTTCTCGAGACTCTTACGGCGCGCTACGTCGTCGACGATCCACCCACTCGCGACGGAGGAAGGAAGTCGTGAGAAATCGACGACTTAGGGGGCGAATCGACGATTCTCGATAGAAATACGGCTGGGATCGCGGCTCGTCGACGCAAGACCGTCGTTCGGTGTAATTTAGGCTAGACGTATACGTAGAAACTCGCGAGGTGACGGGAGAAGTAAAGTTTAAGAAGCGGCAGTTCGAGTCGTTAGGGGTTAGAGGTTAGGTCTGCAAACGAAGTGGCAAGTGCGTGTTTGGTGTGGTGCGCTCGGACGTTTCTCGGGGGTTCGATCAGGACTAAAAAATCGATAAAGTGGAATCGAAAGAGAAAATAGAGGAAAAAAGAAAAATCACGATGTATCCCATCGACAGCAACAGCTACAACAGCACACCCTATCCCTATTGGAACACGACTCTGACGAGGATCGACAATTTCACTCTCGACCTCGGTTTCGACAACGACACGAACTCGACCGATCTGGAACTGGGCAATCAGTTTGTACTGCCTTGGTGGAGGCAGATGATATGGACGGTGCTCTTCGCCGGCATGATAACGGTCGCCACCGGCGGCAACCTGATAGTGATATGGATCGTCCTTGCGCACAAGAGGATGCGCACCGTAACCAACTACTTCCTGGTGAACCTGAGCATAGCAGACGCGATGGTCTCCACGCTGAACGTAACCTTCAATTACACCTACATGCTGAACAGCCATTGGCCGTTCGGGACTCTCTACTGCAAGATCAGCCAGTTCATCGCCGTCCTGACGATTTGCGCCAGCGTCTTCACCCTGATGGCGATCTCCATCGATCGGTGAGTCCGTCTTTCGACTTCTTCCTTCTTCCTCCTGCTCGTTTGGGAGAAGAACGTTTTCTGACGACGATTTTTGCTTTTCTTTTGTTTAACGATCGATCTTCCAACGAATATTCGAATTGTTGAACCTTTGCATCGAAATCCGGTTGAATGCCGCGCGACGAACGCCAACTTCTTTCGTTTTGAGTGACTTAAACACGGCAAGCTCCGCCACAGCGCGAAATGATCCCTCGGTAAGGACAGAAATAAATAAGCGCTTCTCTTTGTGACGTAACGAATTACGCGTGTACCAGGCCCTTTGTGCGTCGAAAGAACCATCGGTAGCGTTGCGTAACGCGGTCTAGTTTCGTTTCGTTTCCCAAAGAAGCGTACTTGGAAAATGGAGACAAGCGGGGAAATAACAAGACCGCGATGTCTCCTTTGATTTTAAACGCGTAGACACCGTCTTGATAATGTCGTCGTTCTTGAATCCTGGAGAAATACATTTTGCTGAGTTTATTCAGGAAGAGAAAAGGCAAGGGAGAGATTGTCCGTTGGACAGATACTCGCAATAGGTGGAGTAAAACGGTTTACCCCTATACGATGGTTTACCGCGGAGGAAATTAACGGTGTCCCTAGACTTTCATCTTTCAACGATATCCTTCCGTAGGTGTCTTCGAAAAGCAATCAGCAACCAATCGAATCGATCTTGGGTCACTATGA
>JAITYT010000528.1:1230663-1248652 GCA_025433975.1 Liostenogaster flavolineata
CCTATTTGTCTTTAGTCTACTTTCTTTACATATATATATATATAGTTGTCATAGTTGTACTCTAAACGCGCTACGGCCATCTGTAGTCGTGACTTTCGCCGTTGAATCCCTCGAAGCCATTGAAAGTTCTTCGATTCGTGCGGCAAAAAATCTCGACACGCTTTGAAGAGGCAAGAAATACGAAAAAGGTTCTAATTTGAAAAATTACCCGTCGAACGAGTTCATCGACCTTCGAATCCAATCGACTCGACCTCGAACAGTCCTGAAACCGTGTAGTCTCGTCCTGACGGCGATTGGACTCTTACCATCGATCTGATCGCATTTACGGGCAAGAACGTCGTAAATATTCGTGGCACAGGCGCGCGTACGTAAGTAGGCGCCTATAAACGACGGCCTTTGTAATATTGGAGGTACGGCTTTGTCCTCGATACCGGTATCCCGCTTTCAAGTGGGTCAGTGCTTCTTTGGAAAGGGATAAAGGACTTTTTTTTCGTTAATGAGAACGTCGAATAGGGTCACGGCTCGTCATCTAGCGGCGTGCATTCACACGCGCGCGTGTCTCCTCCGTTATTCGAAAATTTCACGAGCGACCGGGCGACGACGCGAGAGGAAGCGCGAGGAGCGCCTCTCGACGCTTCCGAGAAGATGGAGGAGAGAAACGGAGGGCCGAAGCCGATCTTCGCATCGCGTTCACGATTTTCCTTAGACGAAGTTACGACGAGACGCTGGATGGGCACTCACTTATGGAGGAGGTATCGAATATTCTAACCCGCGAGTAGTTCGATTCAACGCTCGACTGGGACATATTCGAGTCGATATGGCGGATGATTGGAACCGAACCGCTCGTCGTCGCTTGATACATATTATATTAGGGGGACCAGAATTTCCCCCGTTATTTTCGAACGGTCTAGTTAGAGATAGTCGGTATCCAATAAATGGAAAATAATTTACAAAATAGGTAAGAGGTGGTGAAAAATGACGGAGTCGTATGTTACGCTAAAAAATAATTATTTGCTTCTCGGTCTCCCTAATGCGATTTTTTTTTCATAATTTTTCGAACGCTGGAGCGTTTGAATCGAACGTTGGTTACTCGATGGAAATTATAAAGGTTAATTCGTCGACCGAAAGAGCATTGTACGGTTTATTGTTTCACGAGCGATTGCAACTTACATTATCGTCGACTGTCACTGTGTTAGATTAAAATTCCAGAGAAGTGGGTTAATTCCGGGCGATTCTTCGAGATTCCTTTATCGCATTGCTAGGTGATAAAGTCTTGGCATATTTCTTAGGTTCATCCAAAACATTCCATTCGTAATAGAACGGCTCGTCATAATTTTCTGTCGTTCGATGGACGGAAGATATGCGAGGGTAAGCGTAAAATGAACGGCTGCGAATTCCAGTCTTTGGTGAAATACAAGAATAATGCTTCGTAATCGTCACTCGAATTAGCGAAGTTAACGTCAAAAGCGAACGTCAAAATTGTTAAAAACATTTAATTAGGACTTGATCGCGTCCACGAGGCAACATAGTCATTCAAATTTTTATCTCCGTGTTCACGACATTTATCGCACGTTCCACTCGCAATAAAACGGCTCGTAATAATATTCTGTCGTTCGATAGACGGAAGATATGCGAGGGTAGGCGTAAAATGAGGGGCTGCGAATTCCAGTCCTCGGTGAAAAACAAGAATAATTACCAAATAAGAAAGTAATCGAAGATGATATCGAATTCGAAATTTCGTCAAGTAAATTCGCTGTTATTTCAAGGATGAACGACAAAATTGTTAAAAGCGTTTAAATAGGTCTTGGTAACGATCGACGAGGCAACAACGTCATTCGAATTTTTATCTCCGTGTCGACAAAATTGATCGTACCGCGGAACGCGTCCTTTTGAAGCGTACGAAATAATTCCTATCGTGCGCGATGGCTTATCGATCAGTCGTCAAGCGAACGTAAAAGTTTCTATCAAAATGCTGCACGTGGCGTCTGGCAAATAGCAAAATATTTTTCTCGTGAAACGTTGGTCGGTTCTGTGACAGACGGATTTATTGTACTATCATACGCCACGTCTGCGAGTTTAAACTCCAGCAGTAAGAAGAAAACTGTTTGATTAACCCGTACCACTCCGTTCTCTCAACGGTGAACTCCCGTTGCGGAATACAAAGAATCTACATTAGATTTTCGATTAAAAGCAAATACGGGTCATCCGATATTACTCTTCGCGTCGTAGGGAAGAAACGCGAAATCCGATTCGAAATCTTTTCCTATGGTAGCGTTTCAGATCCCTTGTATTCCTCTCCTCGATGAAATAAATCGCGCAACGATTATTCGTCCAAATTTTTGTAGAAAAACGTAGTCGTCGTATTCGCCTAACGTAATAAATATTCTTTAAAAAAAATCGATAATTAAGGAAAATACGTTGGATGCTCGAGAACTTTACGTTGCAAGCAGGCCATTGGAATAAATTCGAAGGAAAGTCAGTCTGTCACTGCGATATTTAGCACGCGAGAAAAGGACTTTTGCCCTCGAATTCGTCCAAATCCTAATATTTTCCCACTGTACTTCGAATGGAAATTCGAGAAACTCAAAGGCAATTTCCTCGAGTAGATTCGCCCTTAGAAGCTTATTTCTCACGAAATTCGACGCGGTGCAACGCGAGTCCCGGTGTTATCTTTCCAAAATCTGGCGCAATTCTCTCTCACTTTCTCTCTCTCTCTCTCTCTCTCTCTCTCTCTCTCCTTATCCCTCTCTGTAATCGAAGGATTTTCACACTCGCAAAAAACTCGTTTCCATTGTTTTCCTCCATTTTCACGCGTAATACGATTAATTCAATGCGGAACTCGAAGAAAATCGCTTACGTATCGCTCGAATCAAAGAATCGTCCCGAGAAAGAGTTCGGTGCTCTTTTCTCGATCAACGAAAGGTCTCGTTCGATTTTATTGCTTTTGAAATTATTATCGAGAATCGAGGCTCCCACTCCGCATGGTAAACGCGCCTTGAATCTTCTCGAGGCTCACGTACTCGTACGTCGTATATCGCGCTCGAGCGAGAAATAATGCGAAATTAAATTCGTCGCGAGAGGCTCCCTTATTCTACAGCCTTTCCTGAGATATTGCCGTCAAGAGAGAAGGATACGGTCCCACGGACCTATTTGCACCGCTCTGGATTTATCGTTAGTTTTAATATCGCTCGTGTTACCTCCCGCTTTAGGAAGAATCTTGAAAGTAGGATTTAACAACGAACGATATACTATTACGGCTTGTATCGCATCGTTGAAAACGAATCGTCGCTTTTCGTAATGGTCTCTGAGTAAATTCTGCGTGGATACATCGGCAAATATTTATTTATAGAGACGTTTTATATTCTAAAATTATTTTCAAGCAAACAGTCGTATCAAATCATTAAAAACGAATCGTCGTTTTTACTCTAGTAAAATGACCGTGGCAAATTGACACTTATTTATTTATTGAAACATTTTGTACTCTGTAATTATTTCCAAGCAAACGAACGACTGCTCTTTAATGGCAAAAAATATCGAACGGATGCTCATTCAATATTTAGATCTCCACTTAATATTGCATGAACGCGTACACTATGTTTCGTATTTGTATTATAGAATTTGTACTCGTAAAATACACAGCGAAATTCGGCATGGTCAAAACGTAGCTTGAAATCACGACGAAATTTTCTCTGGTCCAAAATCATCGATCTGGACGATCGTTCGGTGTTATCTGCATATTCACGCAGCGAGTCGCGTAAATCTCGATAAGGATATCCGAAGAAAGAGCAGGGAAGAATTTTACTTCGTTTCTCGAGAAAATTCGTTCAATGTAAACAATGCCAGATTTCCTTCGCGTCAAAATCTCGAAAGCTAGGGGAAAGTTCGATTCCCCTCGTTAACAAGCTCGAAACGATAACCGCGACGGTCTTTGGGTTTCTTTTGGATGGAAGGAACGTTGCCAGCAACGGATGGACCGTTACTTAGTCGGTTCGTTCCCGTTAAAGTGAACTTTTTCACGGTCGGCGAAACTTCTACGATAGGTTCCACCGTTCTCCGCTTTTCATCGAATCGCGGACGAGAAAAGGACGGGTCTGAGTCGTTGAAAAGAAAGCTACGTGATTCCGTCGCAGGAAAGAAACTCTCGACCATTTCCCTTCCATCGTGAAAGAAACGCCGCTTTCGTAAATTAATCGAATCTCTCGCTTCTTAAACATGCGCTGATACGTGCCGAAAGATGAACGCGAAAACGACGCGTTCGTCTATTCCTATTCACGGGGCTTTCCCTGCTTCTCGGAGATACGTCACGAAGCGAAAGATTCTCGAATAACTCGAGACATCCGCCATGAAAATCGCGGAAAAAATTTTAAACGATTTATTTTACTAGAAACGAATGAAGAATCGAATGAGATTAGACGTCAAATTTGTTGGCTATGATAAATTAATCCCAGAAAAGGAAAAGATGAGAGAGAAAATACGAATATTACTACTCGTCTAAATACGAAAAATTGGTCTTTTTTTTGTACAGTTTTTATACGAGGTATCAAAACATATATTTTTTATCAGTCTAAATTTATCAGTCAGAATTTTTATTCTCGATACTCGTGATAAATACGTCATTCTTTTTCTCGTTCTAAGAATAAACGATGTCCTCATAAATATTGATGTTCACGAGAATGGTACGACCCCACGTTGTCGCTGTTACACCATTGGAACGAAGTCGTCGGAGTCGTAATACCATAGAAAATACGTATCGATTGCCATTCTTGACAGTTTCGAATCACAAAACCTCGATATTTCCACTTGAAAGCTATCGTTTCGTTACCTTGCGAAGCACGAGGTTTTTTCTCTCTTGGATAGGGAAGGTACAACTTCAATAAAGGACGAGTTGAAAAGATTCGATCGCGTCCGTGTCTCAAATTTAAAAGGGAAATATTGTAGGAAGGGAATCGAGCTGTCTTCGATATCGAAGAGAATCTGTTAACGCCAACGGACTCTTCTAGGGGTTTACAAGATCGAGTTGGCGTTACTTAGGAATCGTTTTGAAATTTCCTCGGTCGTGCGGCTCGCATTTCTTCCCTTTGGAACTTTCTTTCTCTCACGTAACCGTCGCTCGGCTAGGAAAAAGCCGAGACGGCGAGGCGTTCCAAGCTGATCTATTATCCTGATGCAGTGTGCTCATCGTCTGGAAAATTTACGAGATTTGCATCTTGTAAAACGTCGGCTCCGTGACGTCGACTCACGAATTCGCGTGTCTCTGCGTTGATAAAAGCGAATTTGCCTTTGGACAGCGGTCGACACCTCGTCGACTTTCGCAAGTCGGAAGTGCGAAATGGTTTCCCTTTCTTCGTCTTTTTATTATATGAGTCCTGAGCTCGCGTAAAAGTTCACAGATTATCCGAATTAATTTCCTGTCGGTTCTTTTAACGTTAATCGTGCTTTCGCGCGATACGTTTTAACGTTGACGAAGAAAATAATTTGTTTTCACGACGTTCCATAATATTTAAATAATCGGAACCGGTATTTAAATTGTCGAGAGTTCGTAGCAAGACACTGGCGCAAAGGAACGAGAGTTTAGTTTTGAAGTTATCAATCAACGATACTCGAATATTGTACGAGCAGGACGTATGACAGGGGTTTACAAATTACCGAAGCTTCGAGATGCACGCAATCGTCCATCAGCCGTACAATTCGGCCGTTATAAATCTTCTCGTTGATACACGTGTTTTCATATCTCGCCCCGACGATCCAGGAGGGACAATCTCGCTTACTAGGAGTCGTTATGGCCGTTCCTATCGCAAGGGAACCTTGCCAAATTTCTTTTCCGATGCGTGCCTCTCGAAGGAGTCTCGTGACATTCTAAGGAACAGCAAGGAGAGTCTCTGACTGTTAAAAACGACGATGTACGTACACGATGGTATTGTGGATAGACACGCGTACGTGTGTCGAGAGGAATCGTTCGAATAAAGTAGAAATCCGAGTATTAATGGAATACTACGTTGGAAATGTCTAGGAAGGAAAAGGAGTGATCGAATAAACGATAAAAATTTGAATAACTTTATACGCGATAAAACGTCTTATGTACACGTTCGATCGAAATTGCCTATACCTTCTACGATATATCAGACTTTAAAGAATACGAGCGTTCCCTCTGCGTCATCCCATATAACTTTAACTGGCCACTCTCCTGCATCCGACAGACGATTCTTTGAATTATGGTACATGATAACGCAGTACCTGCTATTTCCCACTTTACGTCGCCTATCGAGCGTTTGTCGTCCTATATATTCGCCATGCGGTCGTAAAGCAATACGATGTTGTTTGAAGAAAGAGGTGGCTTTGTTCTTCGCAGCCCGTCGCAAGATGCACGTTATTGCGTTCGAGTTCCTTATTGGAACTAGTTAAATGAGAGAAATTGCATCTAGAGGGATCGAAGTATTCCACGATTCACGTATAGATTAGTTTCATATAGATTATGACGCCTATAAATTCCATATCGCCGTAAAACGGCAACTGTCCACTGGAACATTGGATCAAATTGCGCGATACTTCGAAGCGAGGGCACATTTCGGAATTTTTGACTTCGGATTCGTATTCAGCGTGGAAAAATTGGATCAAACGTTTAACGTTCGACTTTTCATTTCTTTCGCAATTTTTTTAAGGCTTGGAATTTTCGCGACTTTGGTTAAAATTTCCTATTGATTCTACTGATAGAGAAAATATGCGTCTTAAGTGTTACAGATGCGAATTTAGTCCAGGAGGGCAAAAGAAGCTAATTTTTAATATCCGCTGGTCATCAATATTTATCACTAGCGATTATACTTGCCTGATATTTAAAAAAGAGTATTCGTATTCGATTCTTAACTTCAAATTTGTATTTAAAACGTCAGATACCTTCGAGAATATGTTTAAAATGTGAACGTTCATCAGCGATTCGTGAATATCAATGCGATTTAATCTCGAGGATCCTCCCATGCATCTTCTGAATTTGAATGGAATGGTTGTCGACACGCGTGGCATATTTAAAATATCGATTCAAATGCAGGCGATCCATTCATGAGCCAACGTCCGAGAAATAAAAGAAACCTTCTCCTTCTGTTACAGATACATGGCCATCGTGAATCCCTTGAGGCAACGCATGGGTAAAAGAGCGACGTTGTGCGTAGCTATCGTCATTTGGCTCGTCGGTGCGATCCTGTCGCTACCGATGCTGCTTTTTTACACCACCTACACGCATAACTTCGTGAATGGCGAAGTGCGCGTAATATGTTACAGCGACTGGCCTAACAGGGACGACGATGGCCTCAGTTTCGACGAGTACCTGTAAGTCTACCGAATTATTAAACTATTCTACGTTGCATCCTCTGATCTCACCAAAGCACCAGCATCGCTTCTAGGCTTATCGATCTTTCCTATATGCATCCAAAAGAGTCAGTAGCAAAGCTATCATACTTCGACCTATGTTCCGACCGCTGCTGTAAGTCCCTCAAATTATCGAGCTAACCAATATCAAGCTTTTTGCCTACGAGCATCAGCTTTTGGTCTCACCGAAGCACCCGCATCTCTTCTAGCCTTATTGATCGTTCCTATATGCAGTTGTTTTGCACGAAGTCACGTCACGCCGTTATCGGTTGACGGACGATTCTTTTATCGCCCTTAACGCGCGACAATGTCCGCTTAATTCTCTCTATTGTCCAAACGTAAAACTGTGGAAGGCGCACTGAAAATTTACTTTCACGACTGCATAATAGGAAAGCTAGCCTAGCTGAATGTTCTGCTTGTTTGCACGTCGATAACGCGCGAGTATAACAGGCCAACTGGTTTATGACTATCAAACGACTCGACCTGTCGGTCAGCAGGTCCATCGTAAAACGCACACGCAGTGAAGCGCCTAGCTTCGCGAACTCTCCCCGCGTCGATGGAAAATAAATAACGCCTCTTGTTTCCTCTTCGGACCGTTCCGTCTTCCGACGAAGGAAAACGAATTCCTACGATCAGAACCGATAGAAAGGAACGTTCGATACGCACGATCGAAATCGATGTTTAAAATCGATCCAGCGCTCGGACGATTCAGCAACGAAGAAGCATTCGCGCTTGTTAGTTTCGAAACACGTCGAGCCAACTGCGATGCATCGAATTGCTGACTCCGCCGATCACCGAACGGAGCCGTAAATTACGCGAACGACGATCGACGATTCGTTCCTGTCCATCGAGATGAACCGAAACCGAAAAAAAATCGAGGGCTGTCGATTTTCGCGATCGCCGATCCATCTCGCAAATTAACCCACGACATCGCACATCAAATAACTGTAAATAACGTCGCGTCGAATCCAAAGCCTCGTTCAATCTTAATTTTCAATCAAGTCGGACTTTAATCGTCCAAATTATCGTTTCAGGTACTACGAGCTGCATATTTTGACTCCACGCGTGGGAGAAGTGGCTACCGAGTACGTTGCGACCATGGATAATCACGTCTACCTCCTACCACCGCTACTCTCTCCACTGCTCTATCGCGATAACGATTTACTTTCGCTTAGACGTCTTCGCGTCGTCGCTCTCGCGATCCGAGAAGAGAAAATAATTCAAAGGCATTCGCGAACAGTTCAAAAACTTTTCGTTCGGACGGTAAAAAGCGGAGACTGATAATACCGATAATAACTCCCCCCTCGTGGTACATAAGAATGCCTTTGATCCGTCATCTCGCTCCGTTCCTTCCGTTTGACTTTCAAATTGCCACGTCCACCCACGAGTGCCAATCGCGGTCTGCTTTTTGAAGTGTCGCGAAACTCGCGGATGAAAATTCACGCGGTTGTCCTAGCGACTTCCATAGGCTACGGAGCTACTCGCTAGCGTCGAGAATTACGATGTGCAAAGATCGAATGACCACGAACCGATACGAACTTGCGTAGAATCGAAGAATATCGCGATTAGTCAAAAAATCGAATTTATATCGATTTATCGATTTATAATATTCCTCTTTGGTCCCCGATCGTCCATCGTGGCAAGAAAATCGTCTTCGTACCGATGGACCCTGAATACGGTCGATCCTAAAACCCTCTCGTAGGTGTCTCAGAATCCTTCCACCATTGCGGTCCACTCCGCCAGGTCAGGCTAGAGAAGCGCGATTAAATCGAGACGTTGGAATCGTCGATTATATTCGTCAATTGGCATTATCGAAACTAAGCCGCGATCGACGTCAACAAGCTTCATCAATTTGGCCTCGCATCAACGCGGTAACAACGTCGATAAATGGGCCGGTATAAATCCTGCGCGTAATCTTGAAACGCTCCGGATTCGGCGGAAACTAGTTACAAGAACTAGTTACATCTGCGATGGGATTGCGGTCGAATGGCAGATATAAATCGAGGAACGAATCTCTAAGACGGGTCATCATCTCGCGCACTCCAAAACAATATCGGGCTTATCGAAACTCGTCGAAGCTGCTGGCTTTTCCTTCCTTCCTTCCTTCCGTTCGTTATTTATCACGGTCACCCTTGAGTATCGTGTAACAACTCCCGAGTTTGTCGAATGCCAGTGGAATCGTGGCATTCGATAGTTCAGCGCAAACTCGATTTTCCCTGATAATTCCTCGCCGTAGGATCGAAGTTTGGCAGACGGTTGAACGGCTTCGTCGATCGATGGAATCACGAGATTCACCCCGACCGTAGGAAAGACCGCGTCCATTCGAATTAACGAGTTTATACTTCGCAATTTCGCGCAACGTCAGCGGCACAAAGGCAGACTTCATTCGTTGCCACGGTTTAACCGAACGAGTTAACTCTGATCCTCTTGGCGGAACGAATTTTCCGCGCTGATATCGCCTAACGGAATCGGTTAAGGCGAAGTCCTTAGCCCACGGCTACTTACTAACCAATTATGCGATCGGTCGATACTTGGTAGCGCGACCGAACGAGCGAAAGGCTGTGTAAAACGTACACCAAGTTCGCTCGAAGAACGATTAAAATCGAATGAAGAATCGACGGAAATCGTATTGGCGATTTCCTGATGAATTCACGATTTCGTCATGAATTCGTGATGCTTCGCTTACCGTACTTATTCTACTTTTCTATTTTTCGTTCGTTCGGTTATTCGAGAACGTTTTTCATCCTCCCTTGAATTCATTTTCATTTTTTCCCTTCTTTTTTTATCGCAAAACGCAGACTGAAATGTTATTACCGATATGTTATTTACTCTGCTCTAAAATTTTATCGAAAATCCTTCAATCAAAGAATTCTCTCTGGCTCTCTATTCGATATTCACGGTATTCGAAATCGATCCAGTCCTAACTACATTATCCAGGTTTTAAAGCGAAACTCGCCGACTCATTCGATACTTGGTAGCGCGATCGAACGAGCGGAGAGCCTTGTAAATTGTACATCGCGTTCTCTCGAGAAACGATCAAAGCCGAGACGAAAATCGTTTTCGTAACTTTTTGACGAATTCATAATTCGGTAACGAATTCATCGCCAATGCATTATTTGACGACGAATTCATTATTTCACGATAGATTCGTAATGCTGCACTAATTATGCTTATTCTACTTTTCTATTTTTCGCTCATTCGATTATTCGAGAAAGTTTGTCATCCTCCCTTACTTTCATTTCCATTTCTTCCTTCACTTTTTTATCGAGAAACGCCGAGAAAGACATTGTCACCGATATGTTATTTACTCTACCTCGCAATTTCATCTAAAATCCCTCGATCGGGAAATTCTCTCTACATTATCCACGTTTTAAAGCAAAGCTGGCCGCGCGTTCCGCGACGAGCGCTTTTATTTCCAAAGTGTTTGATCCAACGCGGAAAAATACTAGCGACCTTGATCGCGGTCGGGCAAAAAGGCAAAGACCAGAGCACCTTCTCGGTGAGAGAGAATCGTCTCGATTGAGCACACCATCGATAATACAAATTTATCGAACGATAAATTCTTTCGCGAGAGGCGACGATTCGATGCTTCGTAAAAGAGGGAAAAGATCGAGGAAAACCCCGACCCCGAGCTTTCCTCTCGCCTTATTTTTATTACGATTTTCACGCTTCGTATCCCCATTCGATCGAGAAATATGTCCCCGTTATCGAGAAATCCCAGGCCATAGGTAGGATGCCAATTAAGAGACTGGATCAAGGGGAGGAGGAGGAGGAAGGGGAGGGAGGGATGCTCCTCTCAACGAAACCGACTGTTTAATTTCTCCAGTATGCAAACACGTCACGATCCTAACGATTTAACCGCGAGCGACAGAATTTAACCTTTCCTGGCAAGATTCTTCAGCCTTTTCTCCTTTCGTTCGTCTCTCCCCCCCCCCTCTCTCTTTCTCTCTCTTAATTGCGCGAGGAAACGACGTTAGTATCCTCTTCCGTGGATGCTCCCACCATTACATCGCCTGCAATTGTTTTCAGGATGTTACGAGCTCGCGTTACAGCAGGACTCGTCCGTCCGCCTCTTCGTCCTTCTAAAACGTTATTTCGAACGACGTCTCGTTAGTTTTAGCCTCGACCGTCTGGAATCTCGGATTTCGCGTCTTAACGTCGGTAGGCGCTTGGTTTCTTTTCTGCCTTCTTCTTTCGGAGCGAAATTCGCCCGGGAACGGAGTGGAGGTTCGGCGATCGAGCGATTTACGATGCCTCGTTTCTTCTTCATCTTAGCGCCCGACCGATCGGATCGTGTGAAACGAGAAGGAAGGATGCGGATTGGGGAGAACATTTTCGCGCATCGTGAATACGTGCGTCGATTCTTTGGCGGAGAAAGAGAAAAAGAAGAAGGCGACGCTTTCCCTACTAACCTTCAAAAGCACGCAAGAATCTAAAACGCAACTGTTAAGAATTTTATTCAAGCTTAATATCACTCGAATGTTCTCGCAGCACATCGTTTGAATCTATAACTAGAAAAAGCATCGTTCAGATAATTTATCTCGATCAAAGTCGAAGCAATCACGCAAGATTTTTATTCAAGCGCAAAAGCCGAAAATCCCGTCGACAATTCGGAGGCGATTTTATTCTCGTCGAAAAATGGACGATCCTGAAAAACCCTCTCGAGATGAAATCGATGTCGTTTCGAGCTCGTTCTCGTTTGAAAAGCTGCCTGATTCTACGCGTTTCTTTTTTTCGACACACGAACCAATCGCTTCATTCACTTTCACTAGACTTATCGTCGTACAAAATTCCAGACGATTACAAAAGATTTTTCGCCAAACGCGGAAGCCGGAAATCATACCGAAACAATTTAGAGTCGATTCTACCTTATCGAAATCTAAACGACCCTGAACGATCGCCTCGAGACGAAATCGGTGTCGTTTCGAGCTCGTACTTATTTGAAAAGCGGCCCATTCGAAGCGATACTTTTTCTATAGGCGAGCGAACCAATCGTTTTATCAGATCGCAAATATTTCGCGCGTATTTGGTACTCCTCGTGGAGTTTGGCTCCCCTTTAATCTCTTCTCATCGAGTGAGTATCGAGCACGCGAGGAATCTGCTTAACCGCGAGCAGATTATGCGACGCTCCTCCAGAGCGACACTCGGAATAAAATTCATCGAACTTCTCGCGCTCGATCGAATCCAAACGACGAAGCAACGCCGTGCCCTCGCTTCGTACGATTGGATGGAAATTGTTATCGAATGGTATAGTCGAAAATAAATTTTACCGCTCGAAACTACGATTATACAGGCGCTCGACTCGCGAAATCGACGATGCCAAGAGCAAAGAAATAAGGCGCGATGAATTCGATGGAATACAAAGATATTCCAAGCAGATTTTCCACGAGAATGCTGACATTTGCATCGTGACGCTTTTATCGTTTGGCTAAATCGAGAGGTGCTGGAAATTATTTTTAAAAGTACGGTGTTCCGCTTAATTGTCGAGGGAATCACGTTAATTTTGAAATGCCCGCTTTTTCTCCTCATTTTTATGAAATTCAATCGAATTTTGAGTATTTATAGAGATCAAAAATAGAAACGCGAAACTCGGGATTTTTTTTTTATTTTATAGAAATATAGTTACATGATTCGCTGGTATTAATCGAGTGATCGTTTACGAAAATTGCGGCATCGGGATATCGAATTGTTTTTTTTACTCAATTTTTCAAAAACGCCATCAAGCGTCAAGATTCGTTAAATCCTGTGTTAATCAACGTCCTGGCAATGACACAAGAATCTATGAAATTTAAATTATAACTTGTTTGCAAAATTATTCAACGAGAAATGTTCAAATGCTTAAAAGTCCATCTTGCAAATATTAAAGAATAAAATGACTCGACTAAATAGTTACGATAGACTGTCTCGAGTGTACGATTTACAAAAATAGGAATATCTACACGACTGAAACAATACCTGATGTAATCATTATCGAGAGTAACCTCGAAACGATAGAAATGAGAGTACCAGGGGAATTCCAGTGGAAACTTTATGGTAAACGAAAAGAAGAACGAAGATAGAAGATATTTCGAATCGAGAAAATAGCCAGAAATAACTTACCAGTGGGAAGAAGAAGTATTGAACGACTATGGGCATGCTGACAATATGACGGTGGATCTTTCAGAGATTGTTGAAGGAGATTCACCTTATCTTATTCTTAGAAAGAACAAAATAAAAAAGACAATACCAGTTACTTTGATATTAAAATCGTATAACAAAAATAATTTACGCAAAAACGCTGCGTTAAAATGAAAATCGGTAACTGTACGAATTTTAATTTAGTTTTCAAACGGAAGGACGATTGCTCGTGTAAATCGTCTTATTAAAGCATTTCGGAGTCTTAATACGAACCGATGCGACAAACCGATTTTAGAAAAGGAAGAAAAAAGAAAGACCAGAAATCGTTAAAATTTCTAGTATTCGTTAGCCGATATCGGAATATCAAGTGAATATAATCACGAAGAACGATCATTTTATGCCGCACTTTAAAACGTTGATGTGCCTTTTCACGCATCTTAATTAACTTCATTAACGAGCTGCTTGCAATTAATCACGTTTGTCAGAGTGACAACCAGAAGTGGTAATATTATCCGATTTTACGCTGGGTTAAAATCGCTCCTACACTTTTCCCTGTAATTCGTCCTCGGGCCTCTATCGACTGGCAGCGATTTTAACGAGCTAATTACTCCTCGCTCGCTTATAACCCATGCGAGTCGTTTTATAAATAATTTATTAGATGCGCCGATGGAACACGTTGCGTTATGTTTGCCGGATTAATCGATACCGAATACAACGATGTATTATGCGTACGAGATAATATGCAATTTCGTGTGCAAGATTATCGAATGGTAACCACTGATCTGTTAGCTCGTTGATGGTGACTATCACGATAATAATAATAATAGCAATACTACTTCTACTACTACTACTACTATTATTGTTATTATTATTATTATTAACGGCGACAATGTCAGCCGAAACTTTCTAATCGTAAGTCTAATATTCAGAACAGCCAGTTAAATCGCGTACGTCATTGCTCGAGTGTTGCGCCCGTTCGAAACTGACGTTTAATTGGGTGGTAACGGTGGATAAAATCCGCTTAACATCTTCAAGCTCAACGCACTACAGAATTTGAAAAATGTGGCGCACGCTTACAGGCAACGTTATTCGACCGCGTTTTAAATTCCCCCAATTACTCGAAAAATTTGAGGAATTTCTCGTTAAGAGATTACGCGAATGCCAACGAGTTTAAAAAGACGAAGAAGTTTGCAAGACTAAGAGTGACTATTTTTATCCCAAGTTTGTTGCAACCAAGATGACGAAGAGAAAAATCTGGTAGTTTAAATTTATCAAATGTTGAAAAATGTTCGCGCGTAACGTACAGAAGGTAATAAATACAATTAACGTTTCTTTAGTTTCATCCACTTTTCAGAAAACTCATTTCTCAAATGATTTCTGCCATTGCCGACTCAAATTGTAAAATATTCGATAAAAAGAAACGAAACAAATCGTTATAAATAATTAATTAAGTAGTTCGACTTGCTCACATCGACGAGCGATGAAACTTCAAATAATGAGAAACTTTCCGATACTTTCAATTCTCTCCTGTTACGTCTTTTAATAGCATCCGAGAAACAGAAGTTAATTTTCTTTATAAATTTGGAGAAAATTTACGAAAACTTTATGAAAGATAAAGAATTTTAACAATATTTTCCGTGATTATTTCTCCGACGCATCTCGCGTATAATTTTGCACTCGATCTATTTTAGTTCGTGGAACTAATTAATACGAATCGTTCACTATGATAGCCCGAGTTTTAAAAATTATTGTAAGAATTCAGTTAGGAAATAAAACTCACTTTAAACTATCAATTTTCTGAAGGTAATCCACAAGCTCAATAGGAGAAATGCAAAAATAAGGTCAGGCGGTGTGTTTCTAAATGAACGTCAAAAATAAAACTTATCGAAAGTAGGAGAAATATAACGCAAGGCACTTCGCGTTGCACGTTATAACTGCGCAAAAACACAATTTACATTTATTAATATTTAAACTATACTCGTTCTTCAGAGATATAATACAAATTAACATTGATTTCAGATACAACGTAATCTTCATGATACTGACATACTTCTTGCCAATCGGCTCGATGACATTTACTTATGCCAGAGTGGGTCTAGAGCTCTGGGGTTCGCAAAGTATCGGTGAGGCCACAGCGCGACAGTTGGAGAACATACGCAGTAAACGAAGGGTAAGTAGAAAATACCTAAATTAAAGATTTAGCTCTAACAGAATTATTTCTGATTGTAAACAATATCTGAAAGCTCGTCCCAATGTCAAGAAAGTAATCCCGATATTAAGCGTGAAATAAAACTCATCATTTTATAAATACAAAGAACGAACTTCGATCGACTATGTATCTTCCATTTTGTTCGCTGATCTTTTGCCATTTCTCCGGTAACTTTGAGGTTCCTAATCATAACACGGGCAGAAGTCATTCAAAAAAGACGTAACTCCATCTGTTCGCGAAAATCGAAATTACTTCCATATCAACCCAATATTTCACACGTTCCTAGACGTCTAGAACGTGCGCGGTATTATCGTTTAGATGTGGTAGGTCAT
This sequence comes from Liostenogaster flavolineata, assembly GCA_025433975.1. Taxonomy (NCBI): domain Eukaryota; kingdom Metazoa; phylum Arthropoda; class Insecta; order Hymenoptera; family Vespidae; genus Liostenogaster; species Liostenogaster flavolineata. The sequence goes on from JAITYT010000528.1 coordinate 1,246,681, forward strand.
TATTCTTTTTTTTCTATTTATTTTTCGCGACAGGTAGAGGAAAATCCTCGTGGACTCCTGCTGGCAAGTGCCAGCGGGTAGTGTGAGACTTTTAGTCGCTTAAACATCCACCTGGTATGGCTCGTAGCCATACCTCCTGCAGTATCAGCCTCTGCCAGTAATATCGGGGCAACCACCTCTTAGTAGTTCAGATTCTTGAAGGTGCTAGGTGTACTTCCATCCTACAGACATGACTCTGCTGCAACATCGACGAGTTAACATCGGCTCTTCCTCGCTGCTGCAGTTCCCCCATTCCTGTTCGACTTGTCTCGGGCAGGAGTGGGAACTTTTAGAGACTAATATTTCTAGGGTCGAGGCAATGGGGCTTCGTAAGGGCCTTGTCGAAGACATCGACGTGTATTTAATTAGGAGAAGGTACAAAACGCCTCCATTTCGCTAATACCAAAGTAAAAGTGCTTTACTATTAATTTATCTGTTCTGTTAATGTTCAAAGCGATTTGGAAACGTAGCATCCGGCATCTAGTCACGTTTTGCGAACTCTTCAGTACCTAAAACTAAAGACATTGTCTCATTCTTCCTAGACCAAGAGAGACAGACTAGGATGACTTATTAAACATTATCTCTGGCTGTTATACGATGATGGTTGTACGATTGTATATGCAATTACTTCGATTTTTTCCCTTTAACTTTCACAATCCAAACGATGAAATAATCTCCAAGAAAAAATACTCGTTCAACCTATGTTCGTCGTACGAACAAGAATTCGTATGAGTTATTCCATTATATCGAAGTTCTCGAATTTACAAGGCCTGTACAAAAGCGTTAAGTGCCAGGTACCAGCCGACTGCGGTCCCCCGTGGAACACAAGATCGATTCGGGTCAGCGGACCATATTCGACCAGAAACGGCGAGTTTTAAAAAAATCACTTTGCTTTCGTTATTTCACGCTTCGTAATATAATATAAATACTTCGAATAAGTACACGAACGCTCTTGTCACCTGTCGCAACGTTTATTTAAGCCATTGCAACCGATGCGAGTGCGATGGAGATTCGACGCCATGGACGTTCCTTTAGACTCGATGTCGCCGACAATCGATCTTTTCGCTTTCGTCGTTGATCCGGAATTACATCGATTGGTGGCCATGCCGCTCAAAAGCTATTACTTTAATTAGAGTGCGACGGGACCTCGGGAGGAAAGAAAGCGAGAGTTGAGTAATCGCTGGCCGTCCTTCGTCATTTCTAACCCTCGCGGTGGACCACTCTCGGTGAAACTGTATAAGCTACCTCGATTAATTAACTTTACGCAATTTCCGCTCGCACGAACGCAACGAACGGCACTTACACAAGCTCCTGAGAGCGATAAAGCGTCCATCAGATTCTTACTGGTAAATATAACGCGCTTCTTCGACCGCTCGACCTTCTTCCTTCGAGACGTCCGCCTGCTTCGTCGCGACAATTGCATTGCCCCCTCCCCCCCACCCTTATTATCATCGGTGACATCGCGGCCAATTCCTAGATGCTTTCACTTCTACTCGCATTCCTACGAGAAATGCTAAAGAACCAGCTAAAATGAAACCCGGATATCTTCGGAATAATCGAAAGAATTTTATTCTCTCGCTTCTCTCCAACGAAGTTCCCTAATGTATTGGACGATTGCAAAAGTTCGTGCCCGATATGAAAATAAAATACAATTCCAACATAAACGGCGTTTTAAAACAAATTATTTTATCACGAACAACGTGTTCTTCTTCGAAATCGTCGAACTCTATAATATATCAGGGCGTAAATCTTTCCTTGCGTTTAGCTGTCGCGAGTTTCCGAAGTAGCCAGAAAATCCCACTGAGACGAAGCTCAACCACCGAACTGTTCCTGGTATAAGCTAGCTTTAAACGCGATTGAAATATGTATATGTACGACAGATTATAGTCGTGGTTTTAAAGGGTGACTAGGAGGGAGTGGGGGGGGGGGGGGG
>JAITYT010000528.1:1257108-1273571 GCA_025433975.1 Liostenogaster flavolineata
GAATAATCTCACTTGCAAAAAATTTACGAAATGCAAACGTTTCCTACGAGTTTACTACGAGATGAACGTTGTATTTCTAGCGTTAGAGAATCCCAAATTCCAGTTCCTACTTCTCGACAACAAAAGAACGAATGGCTTGTCAAATAGGGGCGATATTTATTCTTCGAAGCAAACGACACCACGCCAGGCGAAAATGCTCGATACTATCCAGCAACTCAAGCGCGTTTGGATCCTTTAAAAAACGTGACGAAGAGATTAGGAAGTATTGCACGAAGATAACGAGCAAAAATCATAAGACCGACCCGTTTTTAAACCTTGGGAAGTTCCCCTGTGGAACGAAGCAGCGAAATCACGAGTAACAGGGAGAACAATGGCCTGGTTGAACGAACGTGCGAAACAGGAACGCATTCAGGACATCCAGTAACTCGAACGAATCCAAAGAACGAGGAGAAAAGGGAAAAGAAAAAGTTGAACAATAAAAAGAAAGAAAAATTGACCAACGAGGCTATTCAATTTACAAAGACAACCGACTACGAGGATTCGATGGCAATTTCGTGGCTCGGTAACACTGGAGGCACCGAATTGAACCGAGTGCAGGTTTCACCCACGACTTTAATCGAGGTTAACAGGGACAATACCACCACGCGCGCGTCGAACGTACGTGGAGAAGCGAATAGCTAGATTTGTACCCCGACGGAAGCGAGCAATGGCGAGAGCACGGTTTTCACTCCCTCCTTCGTCTTCGATTCGCTCTTTCTCGATTTTTTATTTTCCTTGAGAATTAACCGAATCAAAGAGCTGTTCGTTGTTTCGGCGTGCAATTAAGGCACTAGAAAGAAAAACGTTCCCATTGACTACGTAATAAATTGAGTACAAATTGGTAGGCCTTTCCAGGAGTCGAAACGTAGAAATCGACTGTTGTCGCTTTCTCGTTGCATACAAATCTTTAGCGCATAGTCGATATTGGCGAGGAATTCTCGAAAATGACGTAATTTCCTTTCTTCGTCCCCAAGTTCTTCGGCCAAGGTCAGCACGATTCCAACAATAAGTAGGAGTGAAATCGTGTAACAAAACTCCTTCCGCTCTGAGTTTGTCACGCGCAGTTTAAAACTGAAACTGCATAATCGAAGGAAGGAATTAAACGTACTAGTCGTTCGTTATAGTATCGCTTATTGGTATCGCGTCGTACTTTAAAATTAATTCAACGTCGCGATGGAGCTACAATATGTCTCTGCGATGGCGAACGATATTATCGTCCGTAATAGTAAAACTATTGCGATTGTGAGATATTTAGGGAGCGTATTTCGGCGTAGCTTCCAATTTCGATGAAATTATCTTCGACGTTTATGTATGCATTTGTCGGTGCTATCCCTTTGAATTTACACGTGCGATTACGATAAATCCAGGTGAAACGTTCGTTGGATTATGCGAGTCGATGATCGTTGCACTTTAATGACCCATCTTGTTTCGATTTATTTTCAATTATAAATGTAGTCCGTTTGAACGATTCGAACGAATTTTTGGAGAATATGCGTACGCGTACGCGCCTTTTAATATTTACAGAAGGAACCTTGTTAACCTCCCCAGAAAATACAGACGTGTGGTATTCGCACGTATGTGTAAATACGTTTAAAATACGTGTACATTTGGTATCCGTAGGAGAAAAAAAGATGAGAGCCTTGGATAGACGAACTAGGCAGTGCAGTCGCTAGCAAAGCAGGTCCAAACGTAACAAGGTGATCGCTCGCGAACCGTACCGATTATCGTCTTAACGTATTTGCAAAAGAAGACATTTTTAAATTGGTTAAAACTAATTAAGCTTCCAATAAAATAAGTCTCGTATAACGTACTGGACATCAGGAACAGCTATCGAAGTCTGAAGACATTTAGGAACTCCGCGATTTCTTTTTCTCGCTCTTGCGTTTTGGTTCTTGCCATGTCTCGATAACTTTAGGAGTTTTTAATCGCTAACTTCGACAAAGGGCCGCCTGTGGACTACGTTCGTTGTCTCTTCGTACCTATACTTGACCAAGAACTTCCTCTTTAGTCTACCCCACGTTGCTTGGTAGGACGGAAAGCACGATAGAATCGTGGAACGATTTATCAAAGTGAAACTCCATTAAAGAACGTTGTTTCCAGGAACAAGGGCAGTTCTCCTTTAAGTGAAACTTTCGTACGAACAGACCAGAAATATCGAGAAGCGGCAATGCGGCACGTTAAAAGCCACTGCACCGATATATCACTTCAAGCGATTTGTTTAACAAATCGTGCACGCCTTTGCGAGATAAGTGACGGCTTTCCGTGCCAAAAGGTGACGCGAGCTCCATCGCGATCTCTGTCGGAAATCGAACAAGTTGGCTCGAAGTACGCAACGATAAACGTATCTCGCGCGATCTCCAAAAACATCACTTTTCGTCCAAACGTGAACGTAAGATCTGATCGAAATTTATCTGTCCGGACAATTAACCGTCCGGCAAGCGTCCTATAGAAAACATATCCATGTTTGGAAGAACTCGTTTTAAAGTCGATGTTGTTTTCAAGTAGCGCGAAGTTAAAGGCGAATAGTCTAATAAGAAAATGTAAAATTACCTTCCTCGGTTTCACTATTTTGCGAAAAAAAAACCAAGAATGTATACGAAATTCCATTAGTTATTCGACTTACGTTACCTTAATGTAAAGCAAAGTCTACTTTAAACTCAACGTCGAACTTTTTAACGTAATCCACAGTTGTTCAGTCGAGGAAAGAAATATATATTCCTTCTGTTTTTTCGAGAAAATAGAAGAAGAGAAGAAAGCGTATCGCGCGCTAATGCATTTGCAAATGTTTTATTTCCGATTGTATCGTAATTTATGCAAAATGCCACTTATATTAATAATTTTATCATCGAGAAATTGAAATTGTATTTAATGTGATCAACTTTATCAATTCGACAGACACTCCATCTGCAACGATGATAACTGACTTTGCATCAAAACCAATTCAGTGGCATACGAAATTACCGCAACGCGTATTACATTGAGAAAAACGGAAACGACATTTCGATTGCATCGTGCATCATCGAATGCGAAAGCGAAAGAACGAAAATCTATCCTTGCTTTGCATATCGGATAACTTGCCGATATTATTATATGTTGGAAGATCCCCACCACTAGGAATACAAATTTATGGTTTCATAAAAGATACAAGAGATTCGTATTCATTAAAAATATTATATCCGTAGATATATCAGGAACCTTAGCTTCGTTTTATCGTGACCATTAAATATTTTGTCTACCAAATATTTAATCATTACTTGCCATTAATTTGCTCCTCGCGATTCAATTCAAGATATTACTTTAAAAATATTACAAATCCATTTAAAGAAATATTTTGATACACGTCATCTAACGTCAAAAATACGGTAAATAAATACGATATCGTATATCTAATTTCATCGTGGAAGTACAATCATTTCTTTGCGAATAGTGGAATCATACTCGTATACAGTAAACACTTGAAAAAGTAAAAAAACACGTTGCCGTTTGAAAAAAAAAAAATGTATTCGTATTCGTTTAGGATATAAATGAATAACGCGGAACAATTTTATAGCTCGGAAACGTCACGGTAACAAAAATTTTTATCTTTTCAGGTAGTAAAAATGATGATCGTGGTGGTAGTGATATTCGCGGTATGTTGGTTGCCATTCCACGTGTACTTCATAGTGACCTCGTACTTGCCGGAAATCACGAACAAGCCGTACATCCAGGAAGTATTCCTGAGCATCTATTGGCTGGCCATGTCCAATAGCATGTACAACCCTATAATATACTGTTGGATGAACTCCAGGTAAGGGGATTAATTTTAAACCGAACGTAAACCAAACTTTTAATTTAGGGCATAGGATGCATATTTTTCATCGTAGGAATACACGGCATCTAGCACGCGGCATAGCAGTCTATAAATCATAGTTTACCTCGTACTGGTGGTACGCGCGGTTCGGTCGTCTTGCAACAACATTTCATTACGTAACGTTTACAACACCTCGCAGACTTTTCTTAGCAGCGCGAATACGTGCGCGCGACATCGAATCAATCGTTATAATTCAAACTCGCTAGGCAAACGGAGCGACACCAGAGACGATCAGAATTTTTCTTACGAATCTCTCCTCCACGAGCAACCCTAAAGCGTAACAACCTCATGATCTAAGAATACCTCACTAAATTTCCTTATACTTCCAACGATCCTCCACTCCTCTATGACCCCAGGCAAATACGTAATTACGATGTTGAAATGTCGATGAACATTGGTACGTATACAATTTATTTTAGAACTTATTCGATCATCCTACAAATAATGCGTTTTGTTCAATTTTTCAATAATGAACTAAAAGTCGGAGGGGGCTGGGGCTAAATTACCTGCATCAACTTCCTATAAAAGCAGGTAATTAATTTACCTAATTCTTATTCTTAGCGGAAGTTTCGAAGAGTGTATTATTACGGAAAATAATTATGAAATGCGTCAACATAAAAAACACATTATTTATGGGATGAACCGATACAAACCCTGAAATAGCACGATTTAAGATCGTCAACGTTTGACACGAGAAAACCCAACGATCGAACGGGTTTCTAGCCTCGTTCCGTCCTCGACCTAACTTCGTTCTAACCTCGTTCCGTCCTCGTCTTCACGCACTCGTACACGCATCCATCTCGTTTCAGATTCCGACGTGGCTTCGCCCAGGTATTCTTCTGGTGCCCGTGGGTTAAAGTGAATCCGGAACCGCCTCTCTCGCGCTCGGAAGCGGTCACCTCGCGCTACAGCTGCACCGGAAGTCCCGAGGCGAACGCGAGGATATCGCGGAACGGTACGTCATCCTGCGCATCCTCGGATCGTCCTTGCACCTCGACGTCGTCGACGCCCAGGAGCGAGTCGCTTTTCGATCGCGAGCGGACGGACGCGTCCACCGCTGTGATAAACGAACCGACTTCCTGCATAACTCTGCGCGATCTCAAGCCGCTCGACGCCGGCCTCGAGGTCGACCTCGACTGCTAGCGATCGTTCGAGTCGCGATTATACGTCGAGCGAGAGAGCTTATTGATCTTTCCTGTCTTGTCACTCGGTTTTTGTTTATTCGTCGATGTCGATCGAGAGGATTCATTACGGTGCCTTGGTCATCGTTGGTAAGATTCGGTGGTGCATACGTGCAAACGAGTAACTTTAGGTTAAGTGTACGTCGAGCCCGATGATATCTTTTCTTTTGTTCCTGCTTGATCAACGGTTTCGTTCTTGTAATCGATCGTGGACCGTCCAGATTTATATTTAAAACGTTGGAATTATTTTTGACGTGTCCCTTTCTTTTTTGTTACTCTTGCGTTGTTGTTATTCTTATTATATTCGTCATTATTATTATTATTGTTGTTATCGTTATCGTGTCTCGTCCGAGATAAAAATAGGTTTCTGGCGAGATCAGCCTGTCGTCAAAGATGACTAAGAGAACAGACACTAATGGAGACTTTATTATTCATCGTTATTAATCGGACTTTTATCAAATAGTTATTGTTAGTGTTACTGTTTTTAGGGCTAATAATATTACTGTTGCTAAGGTTGCCGTATTATTTTTACCATTGTTATCGCAGGTGGTGCTAATTTTTATTACAATTTCGGTAGCACTTTATTGTATTCGTTATCGACTTCATTGTTCGAATACACGATGGTCGACTCGCAACGTACGACTTTTTACGGTGCCTTCCGCGGCGCAACTCATAGCGAAGTAAGGTTCCTTTTTTTTGACAATATCTCTCCTTTCAAATATCACAATGCTCTGAATGGAACTCACGCACATCTGTTCGCGAAAGATTCTTTAGCGCTCGACAAAATTCTGTCGATTTCCTGCATCCGCATTTTTCTCGACGAAATTAAATAAAATCGACGAAAAACGTAAAACACGATCGAAAAATCAGAATTCCTCAAAACGCGCTCGATTAGCCTACCGAAGAAATCTCGACGTCCTAAAGACCTCGAGGACACTTCGATCGCGATACAGCTTCGTCCTTAAAAGAAAGATTTTCAACCATCGCGTGGGAATCGTGACGAAAATCGACAGGGTGCAACGTCGGTGCGCAGGTTTGAAAAGTTTCAAAACTTCGAGCGGGAATTTAATGGGTCGAACTGGCAGACGGTTGTGTTTGACTGCCTTTTCGAGGATCTCGATTGAAATCTCAACGGTCGATCGAGCCAAGCCGTTGATCGTGACGCGGAAGAACGGGTTTAGGGTTGTTTAGGAGAATCGATACGCAATAGTCCACCAATGTATCGATGCAAACCAGTCCTGTTTCTAATTCAATAGGCACGGTACGGATACCTATGCACCTGCAATCGGTGAGGGGAGGGAACGATCGATTCCTGGCTCATCAGGGACGCGGCAGGAGATGGAAGAACGCGCAGACCAGGAGCCACGTATCCTGACAGGAGGAGAATAACCCCCAGCAGCAGCAACAGCAGCAGCGGGTGCACACGTGGATATGAAAGTGTACGAGCTAGGTTTGGCTTTTTGTGAACCATCCTGTCGACACCTTCTCGAGAATCGTCGGTGTCCTTGCGCGTTGGATCGCGCACAATCCTCATTCGATGGCGAGTCTCGACTGCCAGCAGCACGTTCTCGAGGTTCCTGTCTTCGTATCAGTTCCAAATACGTATTAAGGTAGACCCTCGCTCGGATGAATGAGATGTCTCTTCCAGTCGGGGAAGTGTGCGCGTTTGTCCATTCCTTTGATCGATCGAAGATATTCTTTCCGTTCGAAGATACGGTGACGCGTCATTGGCTCTCCGAAAGGGTGTCGAAAGTCCGGTAGGAAGGAGCGCGTGAAGGCGAACTCGAATTTAAGCGAATTTGAACGATCTTAGGGCCGAAGACGCTCGAAACGCGCTTCGGATAGTCTATTGATCGTCCGCTGCTTTTTGGTATATGAAACGTGCGATATTTTTCAAACATCGACAACGCCACAATTTTGTTGGGTTTGTGAGAGGGGGGAGGGAGAGTGAGCGTAAAAAGCGAATTTGGACGAGTTTGGATTATTTTAAGACCGAAGATGCTCGAAACGCGATACAGATCAGATTTCGAGCCGTTTTACAATCGTTCGTTGCTCTTTGATGTCAGAAGCGCGCGTAATTTATCAAATATCGCGAGTATACTCGTTCAGCGTGTAAAATGAACGACGTAAGAATTTCGTTAGGATTATCTTCGATTCGTTACTTTTGCATCGATCGTTCGCAACCCAACACAAAAATTAACGGACCAATGATACTTACTACTGTTATCGCAGTACTGAATACAATCTTTTTCTAATGTAATGTCGTCTAATCACGTATGTAAGTCACTTTATGGACTCTAGAGCTAGAACGTGTCTCTTGTTCGTAAAACATTGTGCAATCGAGAAGCTCGTTTCCGGTACGAGACAAGTTTATTTTTTGATAGTCCACACTGACGAAAAAGGAATGCGAGTGTCGTAAATCTTCTTTTTTATTATCATATTTATATCGTTTAGTTATATCTCGAAGAATATAGCCGCTTACGTTATTTTCTTCGATCGAACTTTTTTAAATAACTAAGTTGAAATATTACAGAATTTTTAATTCCCTTTCAAAGGAATCCCGTATCTATACTTAAAATGCTATCAGCCGATATTTCACGAAAAATAAACTTGTCTTGTTCCGAAAATGAATTATTGAGATAATGCTATAATCGTATTCTAATCGTATGTCGCAAAGATCGCGATAGGAGATAAAAATCGATGCGTATCTGAGTAAATGTAAAGTTCAATTGACGAGAAAAGCTGCCTCATTCATCGTATCGGAAATAATTTATTTTTTAAAAGGTACGTGATATTGAATTGATGAAATGTATTATTTAAACGAAGTAAGACATTGCGTAATTTCTTTGGTAAATGTAATGTAAAAAAAAATTGTACGAAGAACGACTGTCATGTTGACACGAGCTTTGCGAAATGCAAGAAACTAATGTACAGCTACGAATAGAGCTTAGAGAAAGGTAATAAAAATACGGCTATACTTTTGTTTGAATGCCTATACTTTTTGAACACTCGATAAACGACGTTTCAACTAGATTCTTGGTAATGTTATATTACACTTATTATTATCATCGAATTTACGATAACAACTACAAGAAATTCTTGCTCTTCTTATTAATATTAATCGTCAGAAATTAAAGCGTAATAAATGTTCTTTAGACTTTTAGCTAGTATCGTGGAGCAAGAATACTCTGGGAAAATCAAACGCTTTCTAAGATATGCATTAAGTGGACGATGTATATGGACGATGCCATGTTAAATTGTATACGAAGCAATGTGAAATTTCTAATATCAATTACGTTCTGCTGTATTTAATGTATTTAAATTTAATTTAAAAAAGCGTTCAAAAAGTAAATGAATTTCAATAAATCTTAATACATTGGATCTTAAGTCACTAATTAATTCATATAAATGTAAAAGAAGTGAGCATACAACGAAGAAATGTTTGATTAATTATTAGAAAAAGAATTTGGGTTCTGAAATTCACTATTTCTCAAGTAGCTTTTAACTCGTAACATACAAAAAAAAGCAGAGCAAGATTTTAATTTTAAGGTATTATTTCCCATTTTCTCATGTTACAAATCTATTAAAATTGTTTTACTTAATAAACAGTCAAAAACTCCCAGCTGCTCGAGCATTATAAAATAAAATTTTCTGATACGAGCAGTACGTTTGTTTCGAAAGAACTTTTCAAAAACTATATGTTCGATACCTCGAAAAGTACTGAGTTCGCGATATCACGATTTTATCAGAATTTTTATTAGGTTTTCAACGTCATTTCCCGTACGATTTAACGTAGATTCGTCCATATAGTCTATACGAACTCTACAGTGACTATCATAAGGTGACATTTATTAGTCAAATACGAAAAATGTACATTATCCTTAAATTTAATATTACAATGATACATTGATGGCACTGCTATACAAGTGTACATCAACTTTTGATCCATAATAATTCTTCGTGTTATGGTAATTAAGAACACTACTAAAATGCGTTTAAAGCGTAAAGGTATGATAGAGATAAAGTGACTGCACTCGATCATTTTTTATACTTTATATTTTAATTTCTTTGCAAATAGATCGTTCTTTGTTGTCTGCTAGTAGGATGCCTTAATTGAAACGAACCATTTACATTAATTGAACAATAAGATAACTAATAATTAATAACCGAACTAAAAAATATTGATTGGCGAAACGAGTACGATTTACAAAATAATCCGTATGTGATACCGTACGAATTTACTTTACTCACGTAAGATGCGCATCAGATTGAAAAAAGCGACTATAATTTTATATAATTGATACGACTTTTAATTTTATAAAATATGGATCAGATTAAACGTATCGACTAACGCGATATGACAAGTAACGAATTATAAACATTCTTTTATGAAGGTTCCAAGTAATTATCAGCACATACCGATAACCTAATAAAATCATAATGATAAATGGTAAAACAAACCTCACGATGAATATGAGAAGCGCATAGTTCATTGGTATAAATAAAAGATTTCGATATTCTGGAACTTGTAATTATAGACGGAAAAATATAAAAAATTTGACTCGTTAAAAACAGAAGTTAGCTTCAATTTGTCCGATAGTAAAGCAACGCAGATTGAATGTATCCACATTACAATCAAATAATATGTACTCTATCGTATAATTGTATTCTGGGAGATGCATATTAATAAAAGTTCCATATTTTTTATATCGTCATAATATTTTTCTTAGCGAAATGAGCATACTCTTTTTTCCTTTCATTTCATATACAAAATATTTCAATTCTCTACTACATCAATTAATAATACCTAAAGTCAATAGTGAACATCTAATAAAATTTCTATGGACAGTATCGTGTCTCTATAAGACCACGGTGTTTATTCACTGCCTGCCAAGAAGTATTAATAAATGTCGATACGTCCATTTTGTCTGTGAAAAATTTGCCCTGAAAAAAAAATGCATGTACTTATAATCATTTTATGATCTAAAATTTATATTGAACAATTTTTTATAAAATATATATTGTTTCTCTTCATAATAACAATATTTTACTGTGTTTAGAATAAATATGCTAAGTAAAATCCAATACAATATTTGTTTAGATCATAAACAGTTTAAGAGGTTTTTAATATCTTTTTGCAAAACGTATAAAAATAGTAACCATTTTCTACTGCGTCTTTTGAAATACTGCAATACAAAAAATTAATTATGGCTATTCTTAGCTTATATATGATTTTGTAATCGGTAATTGAACTTACATGGTCAACAAATATTCCGATTTTAGATAAATATTATTCGTACGTTTACGATAAATAAATATACGATAAATGATAAAGTAAATGTTATCTATTTATACCCACACTTACCAAGAACTGCATTGATATTTTGACAATGTAAACAATTAATTTTTTGAGAAGGTCTGTAATCAGCTTACTACTTTGTTTCGTAAAATGGAATATTCGAATTAAAATTGTGATCTACTATTTTCCACACTGAAGATAATTAAAATCGTCTGTAATTTGTTTCTTTAAAATTAATATTTTTAATGGCGAGTTTTAATATATGATAATAAATTTCACACAATTTCGCCGTTTATATAAGTAGTTGAATATATAAACTCAAGGACCGTTGATAAAAATTATAATTTTACAATAATATTTTTCAAGAACTAGAACTTCGTTTTATTTAAATTTACGAAAGTAACACCACTTCTCCATCTGTAAAGCACCGTTTAATTTGTTTAAATATTCCTAAAATTACAGATGTAATTATAAACATAGTGCACTAGTTCAAAAATATACATTTTTTTCAATAGTATTCTATGTTTATATTTTCAAAATATATTAGTGTTCACATTGGCTTTTGGTCATTAAATATAACAAATTAAAGTGAACTATTTTTACATTAGCAATAAAAGTATGGTAATTATTTAAGGAAATATAAAAATAGTCTTCGAAGAAATAGTGTAATATTCCTTATAACTAAATAATTGCATTCTTGCTAAACAAAAAATACTTTGAAAAAGTAGATCTCATTTTCTGATTTAAAAATTAAATGTCCCGTAAAAATGCATAATTGAAGTATGAATGATAGCCGTACTTCAATCTTTCGAAAGATGATGTGCGTGCGTGCGTGCGCGCGCGCGCGTGTGTGTGTCTGTGTCAGTGTGACTGTGTGTATGTATGCGCCCTCCCTCCTATCCTCATAACGAGAAAATAATATTTATATATGGCACATACTTTTTATATCGTATTATATCTAGAGAGATCCTAATTGGTTTTTTAAATTGTTAAATTCGCATAAACTTTACGCTTGTAAACGAATTTATATCACAATACGTAAGACATTTGGTCTTCGCGTTTGTATATTAGTTCTCGCAAACATGGTAAAAACAAGATAAACATTTCCTAAAATTCTAGATTAGATTTTGACATTTCATAAATAGAAATTCATAAATAGAAAGCATTTCCATACGTCGACTGTATCGATTAATGTCAATGCCAAATATTTGAATTCTGATGCGAGATACTTCGAATGCAACTGAACTAGCGCAAACTGCCAATTTATCTACCACAAACGCGTAAATGTATAAAACAGTTTTATGTGCATAAGCGTCGATAACGCTTTGTAAATGAACAGCGAAATTATAAATGCGCACAATAATACGCACGTTCGTAAGTAAAAAAATAAAAATTGATTATTGAGTCGCTCGGAGAGTCTCCGCCGATAAAAAATATAAATTATTACAAATTTATAAATACAAAATAATTATAAACTTCGCTTATGAACGATTCACTTACATTCAAATGGTCGACTTCGTGTTGAATTATTCTAGCAGCCCAGCCCTTCACTCTCCACGTGAACTTCTTCTTGGTTTCGTCCAATGCTGTCACTTCGATCTCTCTGGCTCTACGCACGATCGCGGAATAGCCGCAGATACTCGCGCAACACTCTTCAAACGCAAGAACGTTATAATCGACAATTTTTACATGAGGATTTATAAACACGTGCATCGGTATAACTTCCATTTCACGGACTTTCCTCGCGTTCTCGTCGAATTGGTCCATGTGGTCCTCTGTCACTTGCATTAAACAAATCCTCCAAGGTATTCCAACTTGAGGTGCAGATAAGCCAATCGTGTTATATTTTAACATTACTTGCTTTAAGGCATGGATTATCTGTAAAGAAAAGTGTATTACGTAAGTTACACCTCGAATCGTTCGATCCTCCTCCTGGATCGCAAATATTTTTCGGATTGTTCGATTAAAAAAATTATAATTCGAGAAGTTCAAGTGTCTAAAATGCGCGGAGAAAATACGAGAGCTATGAACTATTTTTTCTTTTTTTTCACAACGATAATCAAATTTTGACTTAAAACAATATCGTAACTACGGAGAATTTACCAATTGAAATTCCGTCGTGGTAATCATTTCTGGATTTACTTCCGCTGCTTGCGCGCGCAACGTGGGATCTCCAATTTGGCAAATATGGTCGTAAGGTGGTTTTGGTGGTGCTGGAAAGAAATATTGAGTTACCACTCGCCGTATTTTCCGAAAACTTATGGACCTTGCGCTATTCTTGTATAAATCCAGAATAGGATAATTCGTTTTGAAACGCGATAATGTTCTGCCTATCATTATTACAGATATTATAGAAATTTCTACCGAGCAGATGGAGGTTATGTTACCACCAAGTAGCGATACTACCGCCTTCTACTAACTTCCCGTACTTCGCTGACAAAGATCCGTGTACCGTCAGGGCCGTACTCTTCACAAGCAGAAGACTCAATTTTATTAAAATTTCTTTGGATTTTATCGATTGAATAGAGGCATTAAACGCATCAAACAAAGTAAATTTATCGATTGTACCATGTTTTCATATAACGTAAAACATATTTTTATGTGGAATTAATAATGGTTTTGATAGTTAATCATTGGCTATAAATTTTGTCAAACGCGTTATTGAAGATAAAAAATCTATGTAATCATTTTTTCCGCGTGTCATATTTTCATAATTATATGTAAATATTATATATATAAAAGAAATCTATTCTAACGAACTAACTCATTTTTGGTTTCCTCATTTTGGTTTTTGGTTTCTAAGTTTCATTTTTGGATCCTAAACGCCAAAATAGAATTTACTTACTCTTTTCTTCTCGTTCTATCTTTGTCTTAATTTTCTAATAATATTTTTATCATAATGTACATTTACCTTTGCTATCTTTTATTGGTTCTATATTACCGATATCTCATTCTGTATTTACAATGTAATCTATAATGTATTCCTGCCAATATGGCCCGTACATAAAAAGGAGAAAATGTTGAATAAGACCGCAGAATTCAAAGTCTTTTTTACAAATATAAGTGCTCTTAACATAGTTATAAGATATACAAGTCTGCACAGTCCGTACATATATAAATTTGTTGAATGAAACAATATTTTAAATTACGATATACATTAATATATAATTCTAAAAATACTTTGTTACTAAACGTTAACTTATAAACTTGTCTTTTTATCTAACATGGGGACTTTAGCAAGAACAATTATTAACATACGAAATAATGTAACTTTTAAATATATTATTTATAGAACATCTCCAGTAACAATTAACAAAAGTATTTATAACTTCATTTATAGAAATTAAATAAACAAAAAGTCACTTTATATAATTCATCATTTCACAACTAGATTTCTCGAACGAAGCAGAAGTTCAACCATCGGCATTAAAATTTCGTAACGAACAATCGTCGTTTGAAAAAAGTCAAAAGGATTTTGAGGGGGACCTCAAGATGAATGATGTTTTATTTGAGGAAGAAAGTATTGCAATCTCTATTTAAATTAATTTTATAGTATTGATTGTATTTAAATTTAATTATTTTTTATATCTTAAATATTTCCCATTAATTTAAAGAGAAATGTACTTGATATGTTATTATAAAATAGAATCATAATGAATAATGTCTATTTAAAATCCGATAACAGTGCGGAGAGAACTGTTTAATTACACTTAATCGTCCACACTCATTAAACGCACTTCAACCGCAACAATGTAGCAGAATATTAGAAGTTTTGAAGGAGTGGGAACTATCGAAAAAGCTAGTAATTTTTGGAGCCACGGGAGGAAAATCATTTTGTGCCGGCGGCGACCTTACTATTTTGGACCATGAAAGATCTAATTTAGACCTATATTTTAGGACAGCCTATACGTGAGTATAATGAACAAATTTGAATCATTGATGGGAAAAATTAAGAGTCGTTTTTATATAGGCTTTTTTATAAAACGGGTGCATTCAAAATTCCGATCGTAACACTACTGCAAGGTCTGGTAATGGGCGGTGGTGCTGGAATTGGGATCCATGCTAAGTATAAGGTAGTTACTGAAAACACAAAGTTTTCAATGCCAGAAACTGCAATTGGTTATTTTCCGGACGGAGGTTGTAATTACGTATTTCCCAGACTTAAAAACTATTTAGGATATTTTTTCGGATTGACCGGATATAAATTGAATGGTATATATATATACATACGCGTGTATATGATAATATCTAATATATAAGACAAAAAGTATATCGAATATATATATACTCATCAGGTGTCGATATGATTCATATGGGAATGGGTACGTATTTTGTGCCTTCCGATAGATTAGAGGATTTAAAAAAAGAACTGCTCGTATCTAGTAACGCTGACATTGAACAGATTTTTAACAAATATCAAAAAGACGTATCCAAGGAAAGATTTAGTCTTGAAAAATACAGGAATAAAATCAATTATTGTTTCTCTGCTCCTACCATAGAGAAAATAATTAACAGGTAAATGGTAAACGTAAAATGAATCGATGAATAAGCATAAATAAATTAAAAACGATTCTTCCACTCAGATTGGAGGATGATGGATCGGAATGGGCGAAGAATGTATTAAATATACTTAACTTAAAGTCTCCAACGTCACTGAAAGTAACGCTTCAAGCTTTACAGAAAGGGCGAACTCTTAACTTTAAAGAATGTTTGCAGATGGATTTCCAATTGGGGTACCATTTTCTAAGCAGACTGTCAGATTTTTACGAAGGTAAACTTTTTCAATTAATGACTTACTTATTAAATATATGTAAGTCATTTATTAGCAAATGTACGAGACCTAAAAGTGGTGTCGAATATTTTTCCTTAAGATTCGATTGTATTGCGCGTTTATAATACGTTACTCTTAAGATTTTTTAAATCCTCGTACGAGGTGCGCCGATGAATCGTCATTGCTGTTGGAACTTGTTCTATTGTGGTAAGATAGGTCATGGAACTCAGTCAAACGTTCTATTCGTAGTTTTCTCAAGGTAATATTCACATTGGTTTTTTATCGATAATACGGTAAATCAAAGTAAATAATTATCGCAATAGTGATGACATATATATGAGGATTGCTAAAAATAAAAAAGACAAGATAATGCAATTTTCGATAAATCAGCGTACGTAGAAGTGTAATTTTAATATTATGCAGAGTTTCGGTCTTATCACAAAGGTTCTCACGAGTAAAGTGCAAAAAATTAAAAAGAAAAATACTTTGATCAAAATGAATCGTTATTTTTTCACCGGATAATAAAATGTATCCTAAAATGATATATTTATAGAAGAAGTTTGTACAAAATAAACAAAAAATGATGTGAATGCAGTCTAATTTTAAATTATGCAATAGCTAGATTAATTTTACGTTGGATGTTAAATCGTACACATAATGTAAAAAGTTACAATTTTTGCAGGTTACAAGGTAACGATTCTTGAAAAAGGTAAGAAACCGATTTGGAATCCGAAAACGTTAAGCGATGTTACAGATGAATATATAGCATATTGGTTTAGACCATTGCCGCAAGAAAAAATATTAAAACTTTAATATTACTCGTATTTGCTCTGTTTTTATTTTGTCCATATTCTAATACTATATAATGTCTCGCATGACTTTACACTTCTATTGTATAACATAACTATACACGTATACTTGAAGTTGCACAATAAGCAATTAATTCGATATTTTCTGTTTACGTATAAGAATATCATATTGAAAAGTTAAATTCGGTCAAACATATTTTACCTATAATTCAAAATTGACCAAAGTCATTATATATAGAGACATTTAAATAAATAATATTTTTCTATTAAAATATAAATATATATAAATATAAATTACTGTAAAATATTGCGAATTTATGTAATGCTATGATATCTTTTTGTCGTTAATTTTTAATTTTTATAATATCCTAAAATTAAATTTTTACTGTATATATGTAGTTATGCAATCAAAGTTTTTAAACAAAAGAACTAAGCGGTAATTAATATTTTTATATTAATGTGAAGGTCGAAGAAGTTCATAATCGTAAACAGACTCCCCCCCCCCCCCCCCCCC
>JAITYT010000528.1:1276370-1297800 GCA_025433975.1 Liostenogaster flavolineata
ATTCTAAAGTAATAAACATAAACAAAATTTCACATATCCATATAAACACACAGACGCACGCACGCATGCACGCAAGAGCGTATGCGCACACAGAATTTTGATTTCATGATACATCTATTCTATGAAACTGTAAATCTATTTTAAAAAAATGAATGAATAAATTCTTATACCATGGATAAGATCTCTGACCAGATAAAAATAATTTTGTTTTAACGTATAACATAAAATTTCTTAACATTTATGACAGCTGCCTACACTCTGAGAACATTTTTTTGTAGTTTTCTTACACATTGTTGCATTTTGTTTACAGTGTAAATGCAATACTTGTAAGAAAATGAAAATCCAACAAAAAAAGCAATGTTGATTAATAATGAAATGTAATCAATAATGATTTTGCCAGTGTTGTTGATATTATTATAGAGAATATGTTTATAAATATAAAATTAAGCGCTATTACTGCGTAATAATAATGCTACAATAATAAAACAAATAAATTTGATAAACACATGGAATTCTTAAACAGTTTATTGTTTATTTATCAAAATTTTCATATTATTCTTCAATATGTTTATGGATTCGATAATGCAATCTGCAAGAGGAATCCAAAAAAGTTGCATGGGACTGAAATGTTTTTCTTAGAAGTACAATATTGATATAGGCTCCACGAGGCTTGATATCAAAGAAATCAGTCCTACATTACTTGCTTGACATGTTATGTTTCCAAATGTACCCATTTCTGTTTATTTGCACTGTTGTGAAATTGCTGTTCCTACAGCCCACACATTAAAACATATTTCTTTCCCACTGTTCAAAGTATGTTAAGGATAATGCACCTCTAATATTAACACAGTTATCCAAAATGAATCAGGGGGAAGAGAAATGTGTTAAATTGCTAGGAATCAGAGCTTTTCGATTATTATATGCTGCATTCAGTCAATATACTGAGCAAGCCAACGGAAGCCCTCGCCATAGCCCTGTCTTTTTAGCACAGAACACATAAATAATTCCAATGGACGCCCGGGTATATCGCTTCGTGGAATTTTACCCTGAAAATTGCGTTGTAAATGTAATAGGTTTCACTATGAAATTAAATAAACGAACATACCTTCCCCGTTGTTTGCCCATATAAATTAAAGAAATTTCTAAGTTCGTCTTCAGATGCTGCACCTGGTTTGTCAATTTTATTCCCAAGAACAAGTACTGGACATACGCTAAGTTGTTCGTCCGTTAACAAAGCATCCAGTTCGGCTCTTGACTCTGGTAGTCGTGATCTGTCGCTTGCGTCTACAAGGAATACTATTGCATCTACCGCTGGGAAATAATCCTTCCACACTCTACGTGCTATCAAAATAATATATTAACAAATAATTATTAATAGTAATAACAATTAATATACGATATCGCATAATAAGAAATAAACATTTTAATGTTATAATGTAACGAATAAGGTTCGATATTTTTACACACCTTGAGTGTGACCTCCAAGATCGAACGTGGTAAACCTCATATTACCAATAGATAACTCTTCTGAGGCTAAAATATAAAAGAAATACATTTATTAATCAAGGTGAAATGCACCGCTAAATATTTTACGAGCTATTCTGTTCCTTAAGAAAAGGTAAATATATATGAATGGTAATGCTAAGCATATAATAAAATTGAGCAAAAATTTAAATGCTGTCTTACAATACTCGTAATAATTTAATGTGATGAATTTAATGATTAGCAAGTAAAAATAAGAAAATTTTTATAATTATAAATATTAATTACTTGGATGTAACGTAGGCACGTGTTGAGCAAGACGATCATCCTTGAGCATATGTAGTAATGTGGTTTTGCCCGCATTATCTAAACCAAGGAATAATAGCTTGCCACTTTTCTTCCACAAGCCTGAAAATTAAATAAGGGTTTATATAAAATGAGATGGATCGACTCGAAGGAATATTGCTTACATTCGATCAATAAGGTATGCTTCAATAAATATTATGAAAAATTGTAAAATAACCAAAAATGTGGATGAAAAATACAGTAGTAAATTTAATGAAATCATCTAAATCTAAAGTAATATTAATTGCAAGAAGAGTTGAATAAATTCAATAATACTATAAAATCTTAAAATTGCAACTGTTTGTAACATAAATATAATGATTCACGATATATGTTGATTTACTGTACGATAAGTTTTATTTACTCACCAAGGTAACTCAGAACTCCTGCAAACCAGTCCCAAAGAAACATCTTGTGTGGGAGTTTGCGTTAGTCCAAACGCGCGTTCAACTGATAAGTGACTCTGCAATAAAACGAAAGAGCACTCTATTCATTCTCAAGAGCACGATCTTTATTGTATGGATGAGCTAGGCAATTCTTAGCAACCTTGAACAAGAGGCAAGGTGCAAAAGAATGAAAAATTTATATAAGTTTTCAATATCACACGAAGATCGTTCTAAGGAGATTCATTGCGAAAAGTGTGATGTCTTATATGAATTATAATTTATAAGAACGAAAAAGATGTCGTTTATCATATAATCGATGCTTAACAAAATTTGGACTCACCAGATATCACTAAGTGACAATAACACTATCTTGATCTTTTATGTACCGTTGCTGTATTGCAAGATTAATACGTCAGAGAATCGTGCGCATTGTATTCTATTCTAGATTGTACTTTTCCTACTATCATAGAAAATTTTTATCAACGCGACACCAATTATGACGAATTCGACGTGGAAAATGCCTAGGAAAATTGCAGGAGGGAGAAAATTAAGCTTTTATTCTAATAAAATATACAACTTCAACGAGCTTAGTTGGCTGGCAGTTGGCACTGGTGACGTCTACTTCCGTCAGCCATTTTGTTCGAATAGTGCTGTCTCATAAGCGCGGATTTTAAGGTCGGATATTCTAATTTTATTCGTTATCGAAGCCCGTAAATTCATATAATTGTTACATATTCATATAGCGTTCCTATCATCCTGTTTATTTTTGTGTTCGTCTAGCGGCACGAAAGGCTTTGTAATGCGCCAGTCTGTAGAAAAATGTATGCGTTTAAATTCGATCGTAATACATATGTGCTTACGTACGATAATTTTTTATTTAATACGTAATTATAATAATGATAGTTAAGGAGTTTAATTGTGATGAAGGATACATTTAGAATAATCGTAAGACCACGATATGAACACAAAATCGTATCGTAGTAGACAACGACATTTCTCTCAATGAAATTCAATTACTCTGGAGGTATTTAAAAGGTCTAATATCTCTATTCGTAGTATTGATTGGAATGTTCTGTTTTTTCTTTGCAATAGTAATTTATGAAGTCAAGATTATTTAAAGAAAAAATATGTATATGTATTAGGTCGCGTAATATAAAATGTCGGATTTCTCATTACTCTCGAATTGATCGCTCGAGTGATTTTGATCAATAATTTGATTAAAGTTAAGATACTTATTCGAATTAAAAAATTTATTTTTTGTTAACAATCCGACATTTTACATTGCACGGCTTAATACATGTTATTTTTTAAATTTACACCGTTCACCCAGCTAAGAACATGAAAGTGAAAGGTTAATTTTTCTTATAACCGTGATACTCAAGCAGCGAAGCAATGAATTTCACGTTTATAATCCTTCATGTTCGTGATATCTAATCGTAAATAGAAGAAATATGAGAAAATCTTACTACGTTCTAACAAATTAAATTCATGAGGATTTTAATAAATAATTTAATAATTATTTAATAGATAAATTAAAATAATACAAACTGCAATAAATATCACGTTTTATAATGAAAATGCGTATAATGTGTATACATCAAAGATGAATAGTCAAATAAAATAGTCATAGTTTATCGACGTAGTTATCGATAATTTTAACGCTCTTCGAAGCAGTCGGCAAACCGCATGGCCGTTTGGTTCTAATCCACGCGTGACCAATCGGTAATTCCGGATTTTCTCGCGAAATGAAACAAAGGCACGTTAGCGCTCAAGCACGGAGATCCGTGACTCACCTAGCACCCGTAAGATGTGGTCATTGACCGTAGCTAAATACAGTTCACTGTTTATATGCGAGTACCACCGTCCAGTTTATAATTCGAATTGTTCAAATGGACTGCGTCGCGTCAGAAGCTAACGCGCCTTAACAGACGGCCTGTAAACGCGATACCATTGTAATAAATGCTATAAAAAAATAGCAAATCGTTCTCTTTTTTGGTAATAAGTGTCCTGGGAGTCTAAGGAGATTCCCTTTTGCCCTGAAAGGAAAGATCAAGAACGACATCATGCCGAAGTCAAGAGAGAGCAGAAGCGGTAATAAGGTGCACGTCAATAATGAAGCGTCAACTAGCGAACATAGTATATCCAGTATGGCTACGACATCCCAGGATGTTTATATCGATAAGACAATGCACGCGGAGGCGAGCTTACGAGCTATGGAAGAATATTTAAATAAACAAGATTTGATTGATATTACGCTGATCGCAGGTAACGTGATCTGTAATTAACAATTGCTACCTGAGTTTATGATAAACTGATTATGCATTCGATATCGAACATAAATGTGCTTTGTTTACTCACTGTTTTAAATTGCACTATTGTGACAAATAATTTCATTTCGCAGGCAGGAGACGATTTCCAGCTCATCGATTAGTACTAAGCGCTTGCTCGGAATATTTTGCTGTCATGTTCACAGGCTCCTTGAAAGAGTCTGCTCAAAAGGAAGTAGAATTAATGGAAGTGAATGCAGATGCCTTAGACGTATTGATTCGCTATTGCTACACAGGTAATTGTCCTAATGATAAAGAATATGATTTGTTGTCGTTGCTTGTACCGAAAGCCATTATTGTTGAATTTCAGGGTATATAGAATTAAAAGGAAGTAACGTAGAAACGATCTTAGCAACGGCACAATTACTGCAGCTAACTCCAGTTGTTAAAGCATGCTGTGGATTTTTAAGGAATCAACTCCATCCAAGTAACTGCTTAGGAATACAAATGTTTGCCGATGCACAGGGTTGTACAGATTTATCAGAAAGCGCGCGTGCATACACCACTAAATATTTTGTAGATGTAACAAAGCATCATGAGTATTTACTGTTATCTGTTGATGAAGTTGCCAAATTATTAGCGTCTGAAGATCTGAATGTTCCTTCGGAAGAGACCATCTTTCATGTAAGAGATTGCATACTACGTATAGATTGTACAACAGTCCAAAGGATAACTTTTAGAATATCTATTCTTAGTACTAGATTTATATAATAACTAACGATTAGATGAGTACTATAAAATATTCGATATTAAACGAATGTCCTAAAAATATAATGTAAGAAAAGTTATTTTGATCGATCTTATTTTCAGGCTCTCATGACTTGGCTGCGATATAATGAAGAAAGTAGAAGCAAACATGCTGGTAGATTATTAGGTCTTGTAAAGTTACCATTGTTATCACCCGCGGTATGTTGAATTTTACGTTTCATTCATCGTTCGTATTTATATTCTATAATCGCACATAGAAATATAATCTACCAATGGCGTTACATAAAATGTAAAATTTGATGACAATTTCATGTTTGATCAACAGTTCATAGCGGACAATATTGAAAGTGAGGAAGTATTCAAAGGCCAAAGAGCTGCACAGGATTTGATAATAGAAGCTCTAAAATATCATCTTTTACCCGACCGTCGACCTTTACTTCACTCTTGTCGCACGAAACCAAGAAAATCTACTGTTGGACAATTAATAACGGTTGGTGGAATGGATGCTAAGAAAGGTAAGATCGCGCAATAGTTGCATATAACACGTTCATAGAAAAGAAGAGATTATTACAGTCACCTGCTTATTATTACCAACATTTTATATGTCAACGGTACCTGTCGCGTATACGTTAATAGAAAAATAAAATAAATGCTTTAGGGGCAACATCCGTAGAGGCATTTTCGTTACGCGATAATGCTTGGAAATCTTTAGCTACTATGAATGGAAAACGTTTACAATTTGGCACAGCGGTGGTCGACAGAAAGTTAGTCGTCGCTGGTGGCAGGGACGGATTAAAAACTTTGAATTCCGTCGAAAGCTTCGATTTCGATACTTCAACTTGGAGCTCTCTACCGCCAATGAACATCCATCGTCATGGATTAGGTACAGAAAGCTACATGTTACCCATAAATGTAAAAGTATAATACATAAATTCGATATTAATTCTCGTATTCGGCTGTTTTTCAGGCGTGGCAGTTTTAGGAGGTCCTTTGTACGCGGTAGGTGGTCACGACGGTTGGGGTTTTTTGGATACGGTCGAAAGATGGGATCCAGTAACGCTGCAATGGAGTTTAATTTGTCATATGTCTATGCAGAGATCTACGATGGGTGTCACTACATTAAACGATAAGTAAGATTGATTTATGTCGAGTATTAATTTCGCTTCATACGATATACGTTTCTATTTAATAGCTATAGAACATTATACCTGAAATATCGTTATACATTTCAGATTATACGCTGTGGGAGGGAGAGATATCAGTTCATGTTTAAATACAGTCGAATGTTACGATCCGCATACAAATAAATGGACTGCGTGTGCCCCAATGTCGAAGCAACGAGGTGGTGTGGGTGTAGGTGTAGTCAATGGCTGCCTTTATGCTCTTGGTGGTCATGACGTGCCAACGAGTAATCCCCATGCTAGTAGATTCGATTGCGTTGAAAGGTAACGTTAAGACAATTATACGTTATTATTATAGCGATGGCTGCACATATAATAATAAAAAATAAACTTCGACAATGATAATTCGTATAAAATTTTGCTAAGTAACTGATCTTACGCCAAAGTAATATTTCAAAATCAAGGACAAGGAAATTTTCTGTTTATACAGATACGATCCTAGAATTGACACATGGACCATGGTTGCACCAATGAGCGTTCCAAGAAATGCGGTTGGTGTTTGTGTTTTGGGAGATCGCCTTATGGCTGTTGGTGGTTACGACGGTCATCAGTATCTTACCCTTGTCGAAGCCTATGATCCTTACCTGAATAAGTGGGAATCGGTAAGTGCTTGTAAATGTTTATTACGTACACAAAATTTATTTCAAATTAATACGAATAATTTTAGGTTGCTCCTTTACAAATTGGCCGTGCTTGTCCTTGCGTCGTCGTAAATAACTTTGATAGTACGCCAGAACCAGCACCGACATCCGAAGATGAAGTCGAGTAATATACTATGGTATTTTCTAGAGACCCGTTGATTTAGTGTCACATTCAATCTTTGTATTTTAAAATATGATAATTTTAGGATTATAAATGTTGGAATGTCAAAAATATCTTCATTATTTTGACAAATTCACGTTTACATTGTTTTTAATAGATCATACATTTTAATGACGTTTCCTTTTAATGCACGAAATTTTGATGAGGCTGAATTGTCGTTCTACCCTTAGTTGGGAAAACTGTGATTTTTTAAATAGTATTTGTATATAGTTTTGCCAGGATTTTTTTTAAGTAACTTAATAAGAGTATTATCGAATAATCAGTGGTTGTATAATTGTAAGAAATATAGAATTAGTGCTATATGTAATAGAAAGTAATTAATACATACATTTCTTATTATAATCAATCGAAAAATTTTTTATACTTTTTATTGAATTTTATGCGCAATTGTAAAATATATATTAATAAATATTCATATGATATAGATATGTAAACAAATTTATTTTTATCTTTAACACTATGTATTTATATACATGTGTATTCTTTTTTAAATAAATAAATGATTAAACAATTTGCTAAATCTCTGTGTGTTTTATAACGATACAGTTTCACCTTTACTATATGTCTAAAGAAACATAATGCATATTGATATTTTTTTATTTAATAAGAATATGTCCTCGTAAAATCGTTGCCTGGATATACGCATAGATTGAATTCACCGGCTCCTAAAATAAAATATAAGAATTTGTGGAAAATATGAAGTGAAACAAAGGAATTCCGAAAGATTTAAAAATATCCTCACAAACAATGCAAAGTCTGTCCTAATAATAAAACTGGATATACTCGATATATTTGTGTAGCCTGTGCTGTACCATTGCATGGACTTGTTTTCTGCGATATCACACTTTAAAGAAATACTAAATTTTACTCAATTAAATTTTATGTTATTTGAATTAAAATAATATATATATATGTAGCTAAAATGTAGTCAGGTAGACTGGGGGGATAACATGCCTGCCTGACAACTTCGTGGACCAGGGTTCGAGTCCTCGTATTCGGCTTACAGTGAAGAAAAAAAAATAATAGTATGCGTCCCCAACACCACAGGGGACATTCCCTCTTTTTTCATCGCCCAACATTGGCCCACTACTGGACTAGCTCCAGTTAACAACTCTCCCGCTAGATGGCGCGACATGTACTATTGGCGCACTGCTGGACTAACTCTAGTTAACAACTCTCACGCTAGATGGCGCGACATGTACTATTGGCGCACTAACGGACTAATAGTTGCAGTTAATAATTCTCCCGCTAGATGGAGCGCCATGTACGATTGGTGTACGGATCTGTATCCCATATACATATATATAGCTAAATAATACATAGGCAATATCAAGTCGCATGGGGGCACAGGGAAGAAGATAAAATAATAGTACGCGTGCCCTACACCAGAGGGACACTCCTTCTCTTTTCATCGGCCAACACGCCAGAATCAGTTCCGACTTGTGTATACGAAGAAGAGTAATATACAAGGGTATTTTCTAGAGAGACATTATTTTGACAAATTTACGTTCACAATATTTCTAATTAATCATACCTTTTAGTGAGGTATTTTTTTAATTCACAAAATTTTCACGAGGCTGAATTATCGTTTCTATCTTTAGTTCGAAAAATTGTGATTGTTTTAATAGTGTTTGCATATAGTTTTGTCAGGATTCTTTTTAAATGACTTAATAAGAGTATCATAGAATAATCAGAGGTTGTATAATTGTAAGAAATATAAAATTGTTACTCTATGTAGTAGTAAGTTATAAATGCGAACATCCTTGCCCGCGCTTACGATATTCAAATTAACGTGATCTACGTAGGCACGCTTAGTAGTTATCGATAAGAAATTCCATCGCGGTCAAGAAGGGTAACGAATGCCCAGAAACAAGGACAAGATACAAAAGAATTCGTGGCGTAATTATTCGTTTTATTCGACCATGTCCGTCGGCATCGAAGACAGAAAACAAATAAAATCCCAGGAAAGAGGCGATGCTATGCCTGGGCGATTCGGGACCCGAGCGCCACTTCGCGGAGCGGGGAGGGAACGAGGCTGTGAGCGCCGCGTAGTGGCGAGTGACCACAAGCTAAACCTGTTGACGCTGCGGAGCAAATGAACGAGCAAAGTGGGGTTCTGGAATCTTCTTGAGAAGATGATGTCTTCTCACCACACGTGTGTTATAATCGATGCAACATGGCGACTATGTTCTTGGGTAGGAGATTTTACCTTATCGATGTTTGTTGTTTAATATTCACTAAATGATAATCGATGAGATAAGTAACATGTATTTGTTTTAGTAGTATGTCTCTACATGCTTTATATCGATTGTTATCGTTACTTCGTATTTATTATACGAAGGATGTTTACATAACCTCAAAAATGTGTTGCTCCAATGTTCCAATTAATGCTAACATTTTTGAAATATGTGGAATTATTGTTTTACGTACTCGAATACTCATTCTGGTGACCGACATTCGTTTGGATTATGTGATTATTATTTCTTTTAGGACGAGTATTGAATAACATTTGCTCGAAGTACATATATGCCAAGGAATGTGATAATTCGATTGGCCTTTTCATCCCGGTACGTCATTACGCCGCGAGGAAAGGCACGAGAGCGAAACGTGATGCTTTGAAAGCTAAAAGAAAGCTATCCGTGCGCAAGGCAGCGCCAGAATTAACATACGAAGAAAAAAGAATTTTAGCGTACGTATTCTATTTTATAGATGTATTTACAAATTATTACGAGCTACAGTACAATTTAAAGTTTAGATTGTATGTGTCTGTTATGTTTACTCTAATTTAAATCTACATTTACATTTTTAACGAGACTCCTTTGGTAATGGAAAAGCTTTTACTTAAAATCGACGCTTAATGTTATGGGTATTATTTTATCGTTTAACAGCAAACGAAAAAAGTTACCGCCATTTATTATACCAGACGATAGTAAGTTGCCAGTCGCAAAAGATAATATTTTCATAGAGAAGTATTTTAAATGGAAGATTTATAATTTTGAAGATGCAGTCAATTGCCATCGAGAAACACACGATCCGACTATATTTAATTCAGTTAACGCGGAAATAAGTGCGTCGATTGAATTGAATTTACAAGTAAGAAAAATAAGAGTTATTACAATATGCGATCAATTTTCTATACTTTACGAGAGGTATCGTCTTCCAGGGTGCAAAAAAGACCAAACTTGTACATTCATTTTCTCGTATAGTATTATTACCGAATTCTTTCGATTATGATGAGAAAGAATGTAGAAAGATCATAGTTTTTTCTAATGATCCCAAAACAGTGGAAGAGATTAAGAAAATGGATGATGTCTTAGTCGGTGGAAAGGAATTAATAAAATCAGTTCAGGTAATATCATGATCAGGACTATTGCACTAATTCTGTATGAAGCATAATGCGTATATGTACATATTGGGTGTACCGCAACTATATTTTATTATAGGCCGGAGATGTATTGTTAAAACAATATGAATATTGTATAGCACATCCAGACATTATGCCTGATTTATTGTTGGTTAAAGGTTTGCTAAAGAGAATATTCCCTACTCTACGTGCAGGTTGGTATTTATAAATGCACATAATACATAATCAATCTGTAACGTATTTTCACAATATTTTGATAAGAAATTGCACATACGTTATTATGTAATATGTTTGTTCGAATTGTGCAATCGTTATAGAATAAAGATTTGTGATACATTAACGATTAATTTTATAATTTAGTGTTATAGAATTTGTGAAGTTTAACGCTCTTTACTAATTTAATATTTTTATCGGTTTTGTGTAAATATTATCGCTCAGAATTATATCGATAATATTGTCTTAGGAACATTGTCTACCAATTTAATCACTACTACTACCAAGTTTAACTCGGGTATTAGATATACTGCTAATCCTCATGAATTAAAGGATGATTATGGTTTGATTATGGTTCCCGTTGGTACAGTAAGTTTAATATAATAACATGTAATGGTATCGAATATATACGTTCAATTAAATTTATTTCATCATAAAAACAGATTTTTGGTACGTGTTTTAAGACGATATAACTTATTGTAGCTCAATATGGATACAAAACATATAGAAGAGAATTTTGCTGCTATTATTCAAGATGTAAATAACAATCGGCCTAAGCGAGAAGGCCCTTTTATTACCAGGTATATTAATTTTATTTTTCGTCAGAATATACTTTAATTTCTTTTCTTTCTTCTTATAAATTGATCATTGAAAGGATTATACATACGTATAATTTTTGCAGAACTCGATTAGTATCTCCACTGAGCAATGAAAAGTTTATAATAGATTTTACCCAGTATTTACCCAGTTCTATCCAAAAGGAAGGAAATGACGAAGACGAAGAAGAAGATGATTCGAAAGCCGTTATTGAATCAGTTTAATCATTTACAATTTGGACGTATCCGTAATACAATATACTTACGACTAAGCGATTATTTTTTGAAATTTCTATCTTTCTCTTGACTTTATATGTAATATATGAATGAGAATGATAGGAATTATACGAATAGTATAGTGTAATATATTTCTGTTATTGCGATATCGCAAATTATAAAATGAAATGCATTAATTATCTGTATTAAGTGCATGTATTACTTTCTATTATGAACAATATTTAACATTCTTTCGTATAAGATATGTAAAATAAGAAGATATTAAATGACAATGAGAAGTAAAAGAAGCGCCCAAATATGTGCATGTAATGTACGATACAAAATCGAAATATGTATTTAATATTTTTTACAGTACGTATTACGAAGGAAAACAATCTTTTAGTATAAAAATAAATCGAATGCAATTGAATTTCGATAATCACAAATGTTGTATAAGACCTAGCAACACTAGCATTCCAATTAAATTATATAATAATACATAGATTATATAAAATCGGGAAGTTACGTTAAATCGTTGCATTTGCTAAATGTAAATCGTAAAATGGAGAATTCGATTTCCGTAAAACTTGAATGAAATCAATGGTACTCAACGACGAGTATACAGTAAACGTTGAACGTCTTGCGTCGAATATCGACACGCAATTAATCACTAAAATTCGAGACTACATGGAAGCGACGGCTCTCTATCGGCTGTAAGAATCTGGATTCCAGTTAAGTGGATTCTCGATGATAAAGATCGAAGTCCGAGCGACGTCAAAGCAAACCTTCACCTCGTTCATTAAAAATCAGGATAACCAAATATCGGTGCGTTTATTATCACATATTACGACGGACGAAAAGGATCGCCAAACTCAAATCTACGAGCGCCGGATGGAACAGTTCAATCGCGATCCTGCGAATCACGCGGGAGACCATTTGGATACGATGGACGCGCACAGGAGCAGCCGTTGATTCGTATTTCGAGCGCCGGAAAGAAAATTGCGAACGCGCCTCGTCGGTGTCCGAAGAAAAGAGAGGCGACGCTTTCGATAAAATCGTTTCACGTCGAGCGTGAAGGGTCGTGTTCAAAGAAGAAGAAGGAAAGAGTTTCTGGAGCTGGAAAGAAAAAAAAAAAAGAAAAAAGAAAGTCGACTAGATCCCCAGGAAATGAAATTCGCAAAAACGAGGCAGACAGTCGAGGCATCGTCTTCGTGGAAGATAACGCGCTCGCACGCGACGAGGACGAGGAGGAGAACGACAACGACGACGACGACGACGACGAAGGCGCCCGGAGCGAAAGAAGGAAAAGAGAATGGAGAACGGTGAGCGGCCGGGCGTGCGGCTCGGTGGAGGGGCGCCAGCTCGCCTACCTGCCGGTTCGTGGAGCTCAGTCGGTGTCCGCCAGGTTGAAAATCTGTCGCTCGCTCCTTGCTCTGCCGCTCTACCGTGCGGGGCACGTGACCCACGAAAAGCGTTCCCGCGCCGTTCCGACCGCGTCTTTGCTTCACCCTTTTTTCCCCGATTCTCGTCCGTTCGAGTGCGATCGCTAGCTCGTAAGACAGCATCGAGTGCGTCCGCGTCGAACCGATCGTATCTCGAGTGCAAACGATTCTAAACGCGATTGCGAAGCGATTGGCAGAACGACCAGGTGCGTTCCTCTCGGTTGATGCTCCGCAAACGCTCCCAGAGCGACGACTACGAGGTACGGTCCTAAAGCCAAGACTGGCTGGAAGAGACGCGTTATTAGACGCGGTAGACCTCGTCATCGAGTGCGCGCGTCTTCGAAGAATAGGAAGGAGAAAAGGCAAAAGAAAAGGCGGAGGAAGAAGAAGGACGATAAAAAGGCATCGCCGTTGCTTCGGTGGCGCGTCCAAGAGCACGACGCACCTGGAATCGGTTCTACAACAACGATCACCACTTGCAGCACCGCTAGGTGCACGACTGTCGTAGCTGTTGTCCTTGCGGTGATCCGCGAGCACGCGTGGACCGTCCACGCGCGCACCTTGTTTACGTATGTGCTGTGGAAAAGTGTCGGAGCCGGACGAGGAGCGGGCGACACGTTGAGATTTCAGGTGTCGTTTCTCTTCGCCGCGCTACCAGCTCCGGACGACGAGACGCCGACTACGCCGACTTCCTGGCAGAAGATGCGAGCCACGAGCGCCGAGTGGCGCCGCTAGAGACGCTGGTACACGTACGCAAGCGCCGATACGCACCGATCATGGTGAGTTCGATGTATTCTGACGGAATGATGAACTCGGAATGACTCGATCCGTCCGTGTGCGCGAGTGCGTCCGCCTGCTTCATCCACGGCCTGTTCGTTTACCTACCTGTCGGTCCGTGAAAAAACGCCGTAGGGCTCCAGCGTTTTTCTCGTATCGCCATGCCATTGGTTTGAAATTTGTATCGTTAGCTGCTGATAGACTCTCGCAAGGTGCGAGGCTACGTTCTCGGTCGAGGGGAACGATAGAATTTTTTCCCTACGCGGAGTCGTCCCGTTTTCATGATTCTGGGTGTGGGATGGAGGAGAAAGTTTGACTTGTATTGGTATCCGCGGAAAAGTGTTACACGATATTAAATTGGAAACGTAACGATGCGCATGAACCATCGTACACGCGCATGCTTGCACGGATAACACCGATACGATTTTACACTTTATTTTATTGCAATTGGTAATACTTCGAGCGATGTGATTGCATTGTAATTGATCGAATTCTTGCTGATAAAGTTACGTGATAACGCTAAGAAAGTTAACGGTGATCGATAGTACGATTCGGGAATTCGTTATTGGGCAACGACTTATGGACGGCACTTTGATGTCTTCATTTGGCTTGCGACGAAGTACGACGATGGAAGGGCGACTATGCAAAGCGGGCGCATTCGAATTGGTACGCGATACCGTAACTCTGACACGGTTCCTAAATACGGCGCGTATTCGCGCACGTGTATTCGCGTACCTTCGAAAGCACCTCTTACGGGAAATTCTCTAGTAGGAATTTTAATCGATACACGATCGGCGCATTTACCACAAAAACGAGATTCCAAAGTAATTGTGGGTTCTGTCGAGTTCTTCGCCGTCGTAATCGACTGTCTGGTCGAAACGATAGCTTTTTCTCAAGAGCGTGACGCTTTAAAATCGAATTTATCAGAAGTCTGTCGTGACTTCCAGGTACTTATTATTTTTATATTAGATTTCGAAATACCTGTACGTACTTTAGAGCTCTTCGTTGTCGTAGTCGACAGTTTGGTCGAAACGATTGCTTTTTCTCAAGAGCCTGACGCTTTAAAATCGAATTTATCAGAAGTTTGTCGTGACTTCCGGGTACCTATTATTTCAATATCGAATTCGAACGTAATTGTACTCACTTTTACCGATTATTTCCATAAAAACAAGATTCCAAAGTAACTGTGCGTTCTGTTGAGCTGTTCACTGTCGTGGCCGACAGTCTGATCGAAACGATAATTTATTTTCAAGAACGTGACGTTTTAAAATCGAGTTTATCGGAAGTCCGTCGTGGTTTCCGGGTACTCGTTATTTTTATATCGTACGTAATTTTTAGATCTCTCCTTAAGAACGAAGTTTCAAAGCAGATTTTCTCCCTGTTTCGTAGGCAGGAAAGCGGCCAATTATGCATCCTTCTTGTTTTCCTCTTCAAATCGGATTTTATCTCTGTGAAGCTTCTCGGTCGGACGGTCGAAGCGTTGATTTATCGGTTCGATTCGATATCGACAGGACAAGCGCTCGAAGCGACGATTAGACCGGTGCTCGATTTTCCGATTCGTGTTCTTACCAGCGATTCAGTAATCTCGGTACTTAGGCAATCGACGAACATTTCTGGCAGGCGCAATAAATTCGAGCCAATGGAAACGATCGATTAGGAAAGATCCTTATGCAAGGCCTCTTCGGCCAATTAACTTTTATCATCCGATTCGATTGGTTGCTGAGAGATCGAACGAGTCGATAGGCGCGTCGTCGCAAATTCTTCGCGTAATTTTCTTTTTTTTTTCTCCCTTACAGTAATCGCAAGGAGGAGAGCGGACGTACGCGTAAATATTCGCCTATTTCGAGCATCGTAGGCTCGTTAATTATTATATTTCCCGTAATATATTGACATTTTCCATCGCGTTCGACATTCATTGTAGTCGTTCTTAAATATCGATCTCTGATATCGGATCTTTTTATCTTTTACAGCTTCGAGTTCCCTCTCCAATTAGCATAATGCGATTTTCTACGTAACATACAAGTATTTCCGTAGGACATTAAACTGGATTTAAATGCCATGATGTTGCAAGTATGCCGTAAGACACCGGTAGATTAGACCCACTTTTTTAGGCTTCCTACACGCCGAGGGCTTCGTATTTACGTACCTTTCCCTCGAGACTCGTCGGTCAGGGCGACTGCATCGATTAATTCGTTCTTATCACGCTTCCTATATTCCCTCCCGTTTTTATCAAAATTAAAGATCGACGAACGACGAGAAAGGAAAGTGCCAAGAATTATTATTTTATTTTATTTTATTTAAGTGAAAGAGCTGTTAAAAACAACCAGGCGAATCACGAAGCTTAAAGAACGCGTAGACGCTTTGGGATACCAAATTGTCACGCTTCAGTCGAATCTTAGCATCTTGGCGCGAATTTAACGCGCTCGACGTCGAAAACCATCGCCGCACATTAAACCTCGTGGTTTTTCGAGCGCAGTTCGGTAAGTGCCACTGATATACCGTGCATTTCCAGTCGATATGACCCGCTATATTTAGACGCATCAGGTCGATGTACTTACATACGAGCACCACCTGATTCGCACACGCCAAACCGGAGATAGCTCTCGTTCTCTCCCCTCACCGTGGAGATTTCTCGCGCGTATCTACGTGCCAGCTTTCCTTCTGCGTTCCATCTCTACGCTCTAGCTGTGCGCTTCGTACGCTATTTTTTTTTTATTTTCTTCTTTTCTTACCGTTGGAACGTCGTGGCGGAACCACGAGGAAACGACTGTAAAATCTATCTCTAATGCACAAAAGCGCGTTCGCCAGCGTGACGTCGCGTTTTCCACGATTCTGCCAAGGATCTTGGAGATCTAGGCTCCTACGTAGAGGAAAAACAATCCACCTTGGCGAATACTAGAACGAATGGAGTGGAATGCGCCGATACGTCGATCGTAATGGTGATGGAATTATCGCGGAAAATGATCGTGCTCGATATTCGATCGATCGGAGCCTCCTTCGCCCGCTTTAATCTTAACACGCCTTTGGCATCGAGGTAAATGGCTGCGCCAGTGGGTTGGAGGCTGCTCGCGTGGTCGTTCGGTCGCTTAGTATCGAAATCACGCGAAGTGAGAGGCTTCCAGTCGTTCCTAACTGTAAATATCGATTGGCTTAGATCGATTTCGCAAGAGGCCGCACTGCAATGTTTACGTAGCTTTAGTTTGCTTTACTTTCGCGGTTAAAATTATCGAATTCCCCGATGTGGGTTAGGAACATCGGCGCCTCGAGAAAGGAGGATATACGCGTACACGCTCGAGCAGGAAGGAAACGCGAGCCTACATCGTTGCTCGGCACTCTTCGATCGTGACGTCGACTTTCGAACGTTGCAATCGTACCGTTGCGATCACGCTCGAGTTTGCCTTTCGATCAGCTACGCGGGAATGTTGCGTTGATAGTCTCTTTAGTTGATAGAATCCTCGTCTGCGTTGACAATTCGAAAAGAATGGCTCGACGCCTTTCTCCAGGGATGCAGCTCGATTTTTCGACTCCGATCAGCTTCTAATTAGCCTAGTTCAAGAACGAAGTAGGAGTAATGGCGACTACCAAATTGCATTTATCCCTCGAATTAAACCCTTGCGTCATAAATAACGCGTAAATTCACACCCTTATTAATAATTATTACGAAAAAGGCGCCTCGATTTTTCCACTTCGATCGGTTCAACGAAACCGATAAAGCGAACCTCAAAAAAGAATCACGCGGCTCGAACGAAGCGAAACGTCGCCATTCGACGCTTGGAAGCATCGAATCAAACGTTTAAACGGGCTATCCGCAAATTGATACGCGCGCAACTGGAAGCAGATGGACTCGACGAGACTCGATCGTTTTTCCGAGGCTGGGGGATAAAAAAGGCGATCCTCGATCCACGTGGATATCGACGGATTCGAGAGATCGCGTCTCTCGGTAGCGGTTACGTTAAGTCGGTAATGGCCGCGGGATCGCGAGTCGCGGTCAGTCATGCGTGCAGCGTCGGCGCAAAAGCCGCGGCGCGCCGTTCAATGCAAATGATAGCTCGAAGGGTCTTGCAAGCGGCGTCGACCGTTTTCCTTTCTCGTCTCGAACGACACCGCGATATTACTCTAATTGCGCCGCGATGAGGGAACGACCACGCGAAAAGAAATCGCACGATTCGCTACGCGTCATGCAACGTCCCTCGCGGTAGCAACCGAGTGGCCGATCTTCCGTCCTCTTTTCTCGTTTTTCTCCCTTTCTTTTCGTTCCTATTGCCGTTCGAAGATCGATCTTGTCCCGAGCTTTTCAGCCTTTCCTATTTTCCATTTCTCCCTTTTCTTTTTCTTTCTTTTCCTTTTAATCGTTCGAACGACCGACTCGTTCCAGGGCAAATCAAATCGCAGATTTGTCGATGTTTTTGTTCGAGTAATGACGATTCGGAGAATGCGCGAGTTTCTCCAGGAGTATTTTAGAAAAGAAAGGGTAAAGAGACGGTTTATTCGAGTCGACCGAGAATTTTTTTTTTTATTGTAAGAACGCTTTGAAGACTCGCGAGAGGGAGTTCTGTAACAACGAGTATTTTACGGAGGAAGAAAGTGCGAGGAAGTTTCGTCGAGTTAACAGCATAGAATCTTCCGCGCAATTATCTGCTTTGGTATTATTTCGTTCGTCGCACATCCTTTTCGCTTCTACGATGCGTTTAATACGTCTGTCGTCTTCTTTACGTTGATGTTTAATCTTGGGTCTCTTCGATTTAATTCCTTCCTTCCACCTGACTCGGTGAATGCCCTCTTCCGTTCTCCTGCTGTTATTTCTTCTCGAATTCTTTTTTATCTCTCGATGCGACGTTATTCGTTGTTTCACTTCGATCTCTTTTCGTCGCGTTCAGCGCCAGATAAACAAGTGGAAAACCGGGCCAACGTCGGAGAAATGGCGATCGAAGGGCGAAGCAGGGAGGATGACTGGTATCGGAGGTGGGAAAAATGAGAGATACGAGACGGTAACCGTACAACCCGACCGGTTTCTGGCTTTCCTCGTTAAAGACGCGCGTACGAGGCGACGCGCGCCGCCGATGACGACCGAACCGTGTTCGTCGTCGACGTTTCTTACGGTTTTACGGGGAATCTCGAGGTGGAGGATGGAAGTTCGACGACACTCGCCTTCGACGAATCGATTATTTTTGCAGTAGGCAGCGCGTTTTTTTTTTTTTAAATCTGTCGAAGTGCAATGAAAATTTTAATTCTGACTTTCCTCGTTAAAAATGTTTTTACTAGCTTCGTATATAACGACGATAGTTTTTGAGTTATGTAGTGCATTTTTTTTTATCGAAGTATAACGAAAATTTGAATTTTATCTTTTTCCGTTAAAAGTGCTTTTATTGGCCTCACATGTGTATTGTTGGCAAGTACAGCGAAAATTTAAAATCATGAATGGGTAAAGTGATAAAACGATCCATCCAAACGTCTATCAGATGCTTGTGTAAGTCGTTTGCCTTCGATCGACTTGGTGAAATAAAAAGTCGAAGAAATCGATGATGTCAGGATAGTATAGATTCTTTTTAAACAGAATTACTACGAGTAAGTTAGATTATTTTTTCGTTATTAAAATTAAAAGAATTTCGTGAAACGGAACGACTCGATTCATGCGGCTTGTATTTGTTCGAACTATAAATTAGAGGATCGATGTAACTATCGTCGTTGGATATGCTTCGTTGACTCGTTAAAAGCAAAATGACGATTCATCGACGCGTGAACGAGTCACGGTAAACACGATAAATACTTTGGATTGTTCATCATCGTCGGTGTTCGACCGATTCTTGCTACGCTCGAAGATCGTAAAGTCGTGACGGACGTTCCTCGTTTCGAAAGTGTTCCACGAGTTTTTCGTCTTACGATCGGTCGATCTCCATCGATCGCGCGTCTTGTATAATTTCTTGCGTCGAGGATATAAAAACGTTGAAACACGCTGTTTTTACGAGCCAGTTACGTGTCGTTTTATATAATTTTTATTTCATCGAAAGTCGAAGACTCACTTGCCGTTGATGTCAGAGCGTCGAAGAGAAGAGAATTTTTATTTTAGAAAATCAAAAGAATATCGAATCACTCGAAATTTATTTTTCGCAAATTAGCATCGATCGACGGGTCGATAATTTCTGATTACGTGGCATCTAAATTTTGTCGACGATAGAAGCTTTTAAGACGCGTTTTATTTTACGAGAACCATATTTTCCAAGGGCATTCCAAAGAAGAACGATGCCACTCACCGAAAATAGAATCACAAAGAATCTATTCTCCGCAAATTAGCATCGATCGACGGGTCGATAATTCCTGATCACGTGGAATCCAAATTCCACCCATGATAAAAACTTCCAAGATGCGTCTTATTCCGTGAAAACCTCATCCTCTACGAGCATCCCAACGACTAACTATGCCATTTATAGAAAATTGAATCATGAAATGTCTATTTTCCGCAAATCGACGGGTGAATGATTCCTGGTCACGTGGTATCGAAATTCCATCGATAGCGGAAACTTCCAAGTCGCCTTTTAAATTACGATAACCTCATTCTCTACGAAATGGAAAAAACTGTCGTTTCTACTTGGAACATCGACTACGCCGTACCATAACTACGCTATTCGTAGCACGAACGGAGTTCGTTCCTTTTTAGGGTGCAGCCGCACGCGCCACCATATCCATCCGCAATCTCGCGTAACAATGAATCAATAATTTTCCTCCTTGTATAACCCGACATACGCTAGTTCCAGCAGCGAAATCTGGAACTTTTATCGTTCCACCGATCTTTACGAATCGACTTCCATGATTTTGTTCCTCGGGTACGAAGAATATGATCTCTCAGTTTCCCTCGTAAATCTCGCGTCTGCGGCAGCAGCAGCTCGTGCGTCGTAACAACGCCGAATCCCATTTCGCCCGCTTATCGCGATAAATATGTAACGGCTTATCAGGGCACGACTTGTAAAGTACGGCTAGATCGCGTATTATAACTGTATTTTGCGCGTTCACTATCAGCCCTGTCGCCTTCATACCGAGCAATCGCCTTTCGATAATTCTCAATAGAGCGTAATAATCGCGCTCCGCTTTTATCGGAGTCGAGAAGTCGCTTCGATCGGCTCTCGTTAATTTCGAGGTTGTCGCGGACGTTCGAGGTGACTCGTAGCGAGCGTATTAAATCGTATATCGAGGGAGACGATAAAATAAAATCACGTCGAAGCCGACTAACGAGGTGTCGAGCGACGAATTTATCGTCGTCGCGAGAAACGCTCGAGTCGAGTGCCACCGAGGAATCGCGAGCAGCGCGGCTTGTTCGAGTGTCGAGCGGAGCGATTCGGCGTGGAAAATCGTGGAATTTGATCTCTATCGACCGAATGGGAACTTCTGTTCCCGCCAAAAAGCGGGTCCCATTCGCCGAATGGGAACTTTTGGGTGCCGCTTGGTTTTGCTTATCGCATGCCTTTTATTCTTTCAAAATATCTCTTAATTTGACTGAGATAGAGCCGAAAAAGTAAGTGCCTGCATATCCAAAATTAAATGTCCGGCCAGCAAGGCGAATTTAAATGCCGGCGTTT
>JAITYT010000528.1:1297884-1309987 GCA_025433975.1 Liostenogaster flavolineata
TGTCGAGTCTTGCGCTCCGTTCGGGACGTAGTTTCTCGTTATTGCTGGAATTCTGCCTCCCTGGATGGTTTCATGGAATTATTCTGTCATCGAATGCCCTCGAAATTGGGAGAATTTACGAAATTTGTAGCTCGGACCATTCGGATCGTATAATTTTTCGTCATTATTATCGGTTATACTAGTGTATAGGTATTTTTCTGCTAATTTTGTTTGACTTATATCGCGTTTCCTCCGTAAAAGGATACCAGGAACGTTGGAAATTTTCGAACGATTTGCTCGGGCCTGCTTTTTTCGCTCGAGAGAAAAGACATAATCGAGTGGCACGAGGAAGATGAACGCCTCTGGAAAGAGGAGGATTTCGAATTCTTCCTCTTTTTCTGGAGACGTTCGTACGTCTATCCCCTGGATTATCCTGCTCTAGTAGAGACGAATTCTCCTTTTTTCTCACGCATCCGTAGGTCGCGTTTTCACGCGCAAGGAAACGCGCGACAGCTCAGAGACAAGCAGTAGAGATGAACGGTCTAGATAAACGCGTTCTTCCTTTCTCTTTAACAGGCGTTGCGTTAACGATTCGCTCGCGACGATAGGAGAACTTTACGGAGCAGAAATTAACCCTCTATCGCATAAATTATTACATATCGCGTGGCAAAGATTGAAAATTTTCGGCGAATTTCGTAGATAATTTCACGATGAAAAAAATAGTGGAGAACTGAAGTTCAGAAATAGGATAAAAGACAATTAAGCACGCCATTATCGAAAAAACGCAACGTGGAAACGTGTATCGTATTATCGACGGAACTTTTCCCTGATGGAATTATTTGCGCTCGATAAATCCTTACGAAGTGAGAAAGGTTCAGCGCGATACTGCCGTTCAAATACTAGCTGAAAAATATTAGCTGTCTCGTATAGAGTTGTACGCTTATCGAACATTCAACTCTCTCCTCCTCTCTCCTCGGCCTTTCTTCCAATCTCTCGTCTTCTCCTTCTTTCATCTTCGATCTTCCTTTTACTTTTCTCACGATTACGGATGCGCGTCTATGCCAGAGAAATCATTTCGTGAGAATTTTTGAAATTCCGACACGCTCGTTTGTCCCGCAGGAACCGTTCCTCTCCGATGTATCCTCTCGGGAATTTTTTACTTATTACAAAGAACCTTTTCGAGAATAACCTCTCCAGAGAATTTCTCCCAAAATGGCGCAGAAAAGTATTCGAAGTTTCTATTGGGCTGTTCGAAAAGTCTTCTTCAATTTCATCCGGTTAGTATCGCACTGATCATCGTTTATTTTATACTTACGAATATAAAAAATTGAATATAAAATAATCAATAAAAATACAAAATATTTTTTATCGGCGAAGACTTTTCGACCAACCCAACAAGTCGCCTGGAACACTCACGAATGATTTAATTCTTCGAAGAAATTTCTCGGATCTTTCTATCTGTTTAAGAGACCGACAAAGTCAACATGCGCTCGATTGGCAATTCGATTTTCGAAAAACGAGAGTTCGAAATTGGCTGGAGGAAGACGTCGACTCGAATTCGATAAAAATCAGAGCCGAAGGCGTCTTCTCCGGTGAATTCAGTCACCTACGGAATTTCCAACAACGGAGATCGCAAAGACATTCATGCGTCAGCATTGTGCAATGCGTTACATCGTTTCCCGTAGTCGAAGCTGCGGTCTTGCTTTCAAGGAATCGTAATTATACGTTCCTCGTCCCTCGTTCTCGAGAAGTGATTCTCCGCGACACGCAACGAACACGACGACCCGAATAGTCGCGTGCATCGTAGCGGCATCCTCCAAATTCCAGCGCGATCGGTAAGAAAATCGGCCAGCGTCTTTTGCGATTCGATTGTTTCGCCTTTCCTCGGTGGATGGGTCAAGGTTACTTCGAAATTGGGTACGAATCAGTTACAAATCGATTACGAGACGGACACCGACATTTTTGTAGCTCTTACGTAAATGAAATGTTTACCGCGACGATACTCGACGACTTTACGTATTTTGTTTAAACCGAGACAGTCACCGTTCACTGTCGATCTATGATGTACAAAATTACGTCGTATTAATCAATTTGAAAATTATAAAAAAATCTCAAAATTGATTATTGGGAAATGTCGAAACGCTGCATACACGTAAATGATCGTCCTACACAGATTTCACGGAAACGTTTTTAGAAACGAAAGAGTACTCTAAGCTTTTCGATAAGATACATACAAAGAAAACATATAATGGTACGTGTGAAGGTCTTGTCGCAACCTTACGTGTTTTTATGACAAGTTTTTAATTAAAATTTTTTGCAACGAAAAATAACGAATTAAGGGACGCGGTCAGCTGTGGGAAGGAGTTTCGCGTCTCGGATCGGTCGAACTCGAGCGAGCGACACCGAAGGTGGAGGACGAGTTTACCTTCGGAAATTTCGCAACGCGATGCCTTTTATGAGGTCGATGCGCAGCCACAGGTATCGTGCATCGTCTTCTTGGCTGCGGTAATTAGGGATGGGAAGGCGATAAAATGGAATGCCCTCGTGTACCGTCAAAGAGTTCGTTATTCACGTCTGGATGCACGCTCGTCTTTCCTCTACCCTTTAATACGATATAACAGCGTATACATGCCTATCGTCGATGCTTATTGATAATTAACTACAACGTTATAATTTATAATCGTTCGAAGGGGGTGTAGCTTTGAAAATTTTCCGATGTTATAATATTCCTTTTGATTTTATCCTTGCAATTTTCAATCGTTGAAAAATCTCTGCCTAACTGGATGCGTTTAGATGTATCACGAATAAACGTCGTTTTTAACAGGCGAAAGGATAACGAAGAGAGAGGAGATTTTATTTGTTAAATTATTTTTTAATTTTAAGCTCTTCGACAATTTTCAGTCGTGAAGAAATTATTTTGAAGTCGAAGTTAATGTAAATAGGCGCGAAGGCGTCGAATTTGCTCAATTTGGTATAGGAAATAGTTTCCAGCTGACGACTGCTTCAAGAATAGACAATTTCGATCGAGTAGGGATTGTTCGTCGGTGAAAGGAAGTATCTCCGTTGTGCAGCACCAAGGACTACCACTTCCTTCGTCAGATGTGGCGAGTATCATATTAGGACACATCTCGTATTTCGCGCCTTTTCTTCTTAGCGCCTGCGTGTTTACTTATCGCGTGTTACTTCCGACAAACGAACGTTGTTACTCTCGCTATGTGTTCTCAGTTTTCCCTCCTAGATCGGAGATGAAACGAATATTCTGCAGAGTTATTTGTGATTTATTTTTCTAGTAACTTTTCTACATTTTTATGACACGTATCGGTGTATATCGTGTATCCGTTAGGATCGCGAAGAAATTTATAGCGAACCGATCGAGGTTCAGACTGACGATACGATTCTCTTAAGATAGCGAAGGAAAGGATCACGAGACGAAAGGTCAAGGCTCTCTGAATTCGTAGCACCACGTGGACGATGACGAATCTTCAACTAAAGTTTCGTACAGATACATCGAAGCTAGAAATAATTCTTGAGGCGGATATTCCACAGAATTCCTTATTAGTACTTCTTCCAGTTAACACGTTGAACGGCACGTCAGTTCCCGGGGACCGACGGTGAACTTTTCGTTTGAGCGACTTAAGTGCATGGAACCGGCAATATCAAGACTAAAAAATAAATGTTGTTATTTTTGTAGGTGGTCTTCTTACTATTTCCGACCACATTTTTATTTGTTTAATTGTTTGTATTTCTAGCAAAATCGGCGTCGCACTCAACGTGTTAAGCGAGTCATTCTTTCAGCGATTATCGCCCTGCCACTAGCCAATTTCCAGGGAAGACCTCGATACTCTCGAAAAGTATCCCTAAATAAACAGACTCCGTTTAGGCAAGGGCGTTATTCGCGAGCCAAGAAAACTGCGTCGGGAGTGCTCGTCGATGCGAAACGATGTGCTCAGCTTGGATCCACGAACGATATTTGTAGAGAAACTCGGCAGAAGCCAGGAAGACGAATCTGCGCGAATCTAAAGTCGTGGCACGAATCTCTCCTACACCATCGGCATCATAATTCGATGGAGTTCGATCGCGTTTCGCGAGTCTGCCGCGTGAAATTACAGAAGGGACCTTTCGACTCGGCTAAATCGCGCGTCGAACCGGTAGGATGGTGCCACACGAACGAGTGTACAGTTATGCGAAACGTCGAAGCCTCGGAAAGGGGTCCAGGCTGAGATAAAAAGGAAGGGAAAAAAGGAGGAAAGGAAAAGAAACTCGCTTGTCGAGGAGAGATGGAGAGAAAGAAAGAGGGAGAGAGTGAGAAAGAGAGGGACAGAAGGAGAGCCAGTGGGGAGCGAGGGGAAGACG
This sequence comes from Liostenogaster flavolineata, assembly GCA_025433975.1. NCBI lineage: Eukaryota > Metazoa > Arthropoda > Insecta > Hymenoptera > Vespidae > Liostenogaster > Liostenogaster flavolineata. Next base: position 1,302,217 of record JAITYT010000528.1, read on the forward strand.
GAAAGACGCTCGTGCAGAAAGGAGGCCACAGACGACGACAACGAGTCGAGCTGACCGTCACCGTTATGTCGGCGCCCACGGCGAGGAACCTCGACTCACCTCGATTTATGACTAGTTTCTCGTAACTTGGTGCCGCGTCTGCCACGTGTTTCGACGTTATATTTGACCTCTGCACCTCCACCTGTTCGCGTATTCGTCGCATGCAACAGGTACGGCCGGAGAACGAATTAGGACGATGCAGACGTTCGATGCTCGACGAGTTCGTCAGGTCGCTTCCTTCCTCTCCGACGATCGGTTGGTCGTCGTTCTCTACCCTCGACAATGCCAATGACACCATGGCATACACGCGAGGTAAAAAGAAAAATTCCTATCGCCTCTGGGAGGAGTCAGAGGTACTTAGGACTGTTTACGCGTATCTTTGGATGTGTTTAAATCGTAGGAAATGGAGGGAAGTCGATGCGTCTGCGGGTCCACTTCGAAGTAATGATAACCATGAGATGGTAATGATAAAATGCGGGGGTAATCGTGAAAGAAGATTACATAGCAGGTAGCGAAGGAGCAACGTCGATAATCATGGAACATCGGAGCAACGGTTACGTGCTTTGATGCGTCTCGGTTGTTTGTCGATCGATGCCTTCGAGTCGTTCCGACCTGGTGGGACGTACAATCGTACGATTGTTGTGCTCGTTCGTTTCGCAGTGGCTTTATCTCGGTTGCGAAGTCGATCGAGGCCAGACGACTCCTTCGTTCGAGTCTTGCCAATCCTGTTGCTTTCCTTCCACTTCCACTCGAACGACGATAAGTAACGGAGAAGCGAAGGAAATGGGTTGAGAGTGCATCGTCTTCCTCGTGTTTTACGATCGTACTTACACGTTAGACCGTTTGCTCTTTGGGGGAAGAGCGTTTCCTTCTGTCTTTCCTTCGCGTTATTTACCTCTTCTTTCAGGACGGACGAATTTCTCTCGTTAATGCATCGAGTCGTCGGTGACTGATACAGTCACCGGTGACCGACAGTGGGACCTCTAAGCAGTTCGAGTGGCCTGACGGGGATTTCCTTATAAATTCGCGTGGCATTCAACGTGTTGCAGGGCGTAGGTGTACCTTTGTTTCCAGTGTGCAACGTTTTTAGAGCCTAAAGGAACTCGTATCAGTGTCCAGTCTGGCTTTCCTTTACCGGAAGGATGCGCTGGTGTAACTTCGGTTATCCTTCCGCGATATTCCTCCCACGCGACTTCGGGCTGTTATCGCGTCGCGTACTTTGGAGGTTCTTGGGCAATTGGTTGCTTGCTTTCTCGCGTTTACGCGCTGTAATTCTAGGTGTTCGCGCATGAAACTGCGATAGTCTCGACATGGGGCGTCGACAGGGTTGACTCGATGCTGTCCAGGTCATCGTGAATAGATCGAATGTGGGTTACGTAAGAAAGTCGCGTTAGAACTTTCTTAGTCTATCCGTACGTTTCCTTATCGTAGTGCGTTTTCAATGGATTCTTCTTACGACGACGATAGACGAAATTTTTGTTACGTAATCGCGCGTTGTCCCACGCGATTGTCTTTCTAGCGGCACGATCACGCGAGAGGACGATGACGAGACGAGAATTACGTCGTCGCGTAATTAACGTCTCAATTCGACAATGTCCATCATCCCATGGGTTTGAAACCTGAGAATATTATGCATGCACGTTGCTTGGGATTGTCAGTGCGCGGTAGAATACCGTTTTCTTTCCTTAGGGCTGGAACATAATTGATACATTGGCAAATAGCTGAAACTCGCGGTAAGAACGCGCTATTCCTCGTAATCATCGAGTGTCGTTTGATTCGTAATTATCTCTAAATTGATCCTTCGTTTAACCGTTAATCTCTGCAAAGATTTTGTGCAATTACGCGTTCCAGGTTTCACGACGTTTTCCAATACTGAACGACGAAAGGAGACGCGCGTTTTTACTTGCGGGCGATGTATCCTTCGCTTCTGAATGTAGAAAACTTGGGCATAGACTAAGCCGAAATTCGAACTCGATTATCAGTTCTCATGCAGACCATTTCTTCCAACTTCTTTTAAAGAAATCTAAATCCTTCCATCGGAGATGAAACTGAGAAATAATCAGCATCAGACCCCAAAAGGTAATTCTCTGTTTCTACTCAAACTCGTATCCTTCTTATTTCCTTCTCGACTCGGCCAATGCTGAAGCCTCGTAACCTCACGAGGACACCTTAATTTTCCAGAAGACCCATTCCCCACTTCCCCTACGATTTATCGCGTGATTATTTCCCCCATAGCCTTGTCGCCGTATATTCGATGTTTTCTTCTTCTCCATCTTCTATTATATCCAAGAACCACCAAACGCTCCGAGGCGCTCGGAGGGCCCAGACCCACAGTTAAGAAGTCCTCCGCGGGAGAAAGCACCGGATGTCTCCTTAAACGAGAGACGGCTCCTAGGCAAGAGGTATGCACGATCGCGCACCTTGCCCTCGGTATCCGTGTATTCATCGTGTCGCTATTCTTCCGTATTTCTTTGCCTGGGAAGAAAGAAAAAAGGGCGGGGAGGAAAAGAAGGAAAAGAGGATCACTCGATTACAATGCGCACGGTCACGACAGCTTCGGGGAGCGCCTATTCACCACGGGGGGCCTCCGACTTCAGGAAGTTCCTCCGCGTGTCAACAAGGAAAACGTGACGACATGCCGAGGCTCCTGCTTACATCGAATTTGGTGTAAGAGGGTCGATTGAGAACGCGCATGCGATCACGACGCATTCGTTTTGGTCTGCTCCTGCAAAGCCGCGCCAACATTTTTTCTTTGTTCCTTTTCTTCTTCTTCTTCTTTGGTAGTCGAGCTCCTAGTTGGCTATTTACAACGTACGACGGTGGACCACGAATGACCAGCCACCGGCTGTGTTATCGAGGGGCTCGCGCATGTTGTTCCTCCTCGATAGGTGAATCCTCGGTGACCCTGGAAGAACGGAGGATCGGAGTCGTGATAGTCGTCCATTTTCTCTCCCCACGCCTTTTTCGCGGACGAAACAGGTAGAAAAGGAAATCTCCGTGTTACAAATTGGACTTTATAGAGGTGGACGTTGAGCGAAGTTGAACGTTGAGTCGGGTGGATTCAATTCGTACTCAACTGTACGGATCGAACTGCCTGTACTGGTACAATCGTACGATTTGACTGTACTCTTCTGAATCTGTACGGTTACAGATTCGTACAGTTGCTTCTGGAAGAAAGACTCGAGAAATCGGACATTTCGGGTAGGTGTCCGTGATAGACGCAAGCACTACGAGCCAAATGCATTCACGTGCTAGCTGAAACGACGGATTAATTTCCGTCGCACTTGGTCGAGCCAAGTGGCGATACTTAACAGTCAGTGTTCGCGGGAAGCCTCGTTTTTCTCTTCTTTACTCGCGGACACAGTTCCAACGCCGGCGATAACAACATCGGCAGTGACAAAGACAGCGAGAGCGGCAGCACCTCGATCTTCTTTTAAGGCGCGGCGCTTCACAACTATAATGCCGCGTGGCGGTTACTGACCGTGCCCACTGAGGGGCACCTCGTGGAACAGGTAGCCAGGTGCAAGAAGACAGGAGGAAGGATAAGAAGGGAGAGAGTCGGGATAGTCGTGGAATCGCAAGGTGAGGAAGAGCGGAAGGAGCAACGTCGGAAAGAAGAGGCGAGGAGTAGGAGGAGAAGGAGAAGAAGAAGAAGAAGAAGAAGATGGGGGAAACGGGGGAGAGACGCAGGAAGCGCAGTCAGACTCGAAATTCCCACAGAACGAAGGCGTGGGCAGGAGGATGCAAGGAAGCCGCTTTTGTCGCTGGATTCGCTTCGCTCTGTCAGCGAACGGTTCGATCCACTCCGTGTTTCCTTCTTCGGGACGATAGTCGAACCTTTCGCCTCCTTTTTCCGCCCCTGTCTCTCGTCTTCTTCTTCTTCTTCCTCTTGCCACTTCTCCACCATCGAGCCTCCCTTCCTTTCTACTCGGTTACGCCGTTTGATCCGGATAAATGATTCACGATGGACGCGATGTGGAACGGTTCGATGTCGGCTCGAGGAAGGAGCTATTCGTGTTCCGCGAACGCGTATAATCGAAGAAGCATCGAGCCGCTCTCCCTGCTCGACAATTTAGGTTCGATTCGAGGTTAGCATTATCGATGCTTTTCGCGTTAAGACGGATAGCCTCGTAATTCGAAATGTACATTCCATTAGGCTTTACGACGTGCTTCTGGCCTCCGAGAGCAACCTCGCTTAACGCTTAGTTCGTTCGTATTTGTTTCGCGCAAACGATCGCCCCGATGGAATTTGGGTGTGCGCGATCGCGATAGATACTGGACTAGAGTCCCATAGACTGGATCGTAGCAGGATCGAATTTGAATAATTTCCGGATTGACTCGAGCTTTGTTGAGTTTTTGGAGAGGAGTAAAGTACACGACTGCAATGATAAAGCGAAGGTTTAATATAGAATAATATAACTTCGTGCTTACTGCACGGTGCCCAAACGAAGACTGCTCTTACAAAAAGAAAATGCCAAGCGCTCGAACGGCAGAGCGCTAGGATAGACTAAACATATCAAAACAAAATAGACCCTACTCTTATGCGATCTCGTAGACGTGGAGCCGTGCTCGTAAACGGAGTATATACTTGATTGGTGACATCAATCGCAACAAGCTTTAGGTGGATAAATCGTAGAATCTTCTTACGTTTTTGTAGGTGTCCTTTGGGAACATTTATTTGGGAATTATTTCGCGACAAATTTGTGGCTCGTTTTATCATGGAAGACTGTCAGTCGATAAGAACGAATTGCTCGCCTTTTCCAGACCTATGTTCATTTCAGGACAAAATGGAGACTTCGTCGACGCAAAAAATAAATATCGGAAGCCTCGGAGATACGTGACGACGTCTTCAGCAAAAATTTGTCTCGACCGTAGGAACGAGTCGCAGTCGATCGTACTTTTCTTTCACTTCCACGATAGAATCAATGTACTTATGTTGCTTCGCATTTGCGACGAGAAGTCGAGTGTACGAAGGTGAATTATCGCTGACGAGAGCAGACTAACGAACGTGACTCGATTAGTCCGAAGGTAAGTCGCTAATTGGCGGAAATCCAATGGAAAGCGATGTTTTCGTGGTGGAACTTCGTTAAGGTTAGCCACCGCTCGAACGGACGGCAAAAATATTCAGCGTTGAAATACTCGAAATAGCGACGGTCGCTTTTAAATCGTCGATGCACGGCGCCAGTGAGGACGAACGTTCGAATCTAATAAATTCCATCGCGTATGGAGGAACGAAACGGAAGAATGCGGCTCGAACTGAAACGTAAGAAGACCGAGGAATGAAATATCCGTACATAGGAAGGAAGGCAAGTCGCATTGACCGTGGGATAGACTGTCTTCTATGTAGATGTCTTGCATACACGTACGTACCCGTATGCGGATTTGCACGTCTGTTTAGCTCGTAAGCGCGTGCGTAAGTCTACGCATGGATATGCGTGCATAAGTATCTCACATGCACGCATTTGACACGTACGCACTTCCATGCGTATACCTGTGTGAGTATTCGTAGGCGAGTTGGAATGGAAGCCGAAGTTTTAACGTGGTACCGTCTGACTTTTAACTCGAGGGGTTATAATTATACGACGTAATCCCATCGGTGTCGCGGCTTGACGCTGCTACGCATTTGCATTTGAACGAGTGCGATTCGTTTAGATACGCACGCAACCTATGCATAAGATTTTTCATCGCGGGACACCGTATGATTATCCCCAGTTGCGTGTCGCTTCTGCATCATCGAACGCATAGGCAGCTATGCGCGTTATTGAGTTATCCTTCGAGCTTGAGGTATTCGTGCTCGTTGAAAAGAAGGGCCACGATGCACGATCTTTTTTCCTTTCGACGTTCGAGATCGGAAAGTACGGTCACGGATGATTCGGAATTTTTAATTCAGAGTGGTCGTCGAGTCGTGTCCGATCGTTCGACCGAAGTCTAGGGTATTGCTCAAGATCGTGGTAGTTTAGTCGTATATGGAAATATCGACATACATATTGGATGTATTAACATTTATAGATAATAAATATAGATAATAGCTTGTTACGCCCAGCTTCATATTTTAGGATGATTTATTTGATTCGGCGCCGATGAAGGCATTGATAGGAGAGGGAAACGGAAGGAGTAATTTCGTAGCGCGTATATTAACATCCAAATACCCACGAGATCCCGTCGGTTCTCCTAATTATAATTAAATCACTTCTCGTAGTTTCGTAAGAAATTCCACGCTAATTAACAACAACTCATGGCGTATGGAGAATTAAGAAAAGGTTCGGAGGCCCTAATCAATTCATAATTAACAATTTTTCAACCTGCACGATCGTCGTGTTACTCGTGAGAATTGGGAGAGTTAGAAGGAGCGTCTATCTATTTTCTATCTTTCTAGTCGTTACCACGAACGATACGATTCGATATGATCGATGTTCTTTTCGCGTATAGCGTCAGAGGACTTAATCGAGTCATGATTAACAAGTTGTCGTGCCACTCGAGAGAATTGTAAGAATTAGAGGGAAAGTCCATCGATTTTCTTCCCTTCGGACTGTCGATTTTGCTTGATTGACGACTTCATTGCGAATAACAAATTAGGACAAGCATCAGAGGACCTAATCGATTCAAGATTATCACCCGTGTCAAACGTATCACTCCTGAGAATTGGGAGAATTAGAAAGAAAGTCTACGGACGGATCGCGCTTCCTCCGTAAAAACTCTCGCATTTCCGAGAGCGCGTTCAACATCGAGCGTAAGTGCGCCATGTTGGCACAGGTGCGGTTTTGTGCACTTAAGGTTACCCAGGGTCGCACCCGTCCTTTCTCCATTATCCTACGCTGTCCTTACCTTCGTATTTCCCAACGCGATCACCTAGATGCTCGACCATTCCGTGTATGTACGCCCTATGTAAGAGTGATATATTCGCATCGTGTGTCTGGAAGGTGTCAGCTTGCAGTTATTGCAAGACGCTTCCCGTGTTGAAAGCGAGAGCTGACCAAAGATGCTAAAAATGATCGTCTACCACCTGTACTACGTTTTGCCGTTCGATTTAAACATTTCTTCGCTTCGTTTCCATCCGTTACTCTTCGTTATTACATTATTGTACGTATTTTATTTCGTTATAATTTATCGCGTCTACCGTTAGCCGATAGTTTCTTCATTTTTCTTCATCGTACGACCGCACGTTATTAAATCTTTCGTCCGAATAGATGAAGCCTCCACGAATAGACGAGAAAAGATTTTCACTCGTTTTCTATCGTCGAGAAGCATCGACTTTTTCATATTATATCTGCTTTTAGAAGTATTTGTGATCGATCGTGGGATTTTGTTGCGATGAAGCAACGTTTGCTCGGGACAAAAGCCGATTCAAGGCAAAGACGCGACAGAAATCGTGCCAGACCCGGTGAAAGTGATACGAAGACACGTTTCGTATTCTTAATATCTTGGATTTTAATCTCCCGACATCTGGCGATGGCAGTTCAACACCGGCCATTGCCAGCTTGCTTTCGACGCGACACGATCGAGCAAACTGCTCGCCTTGGGAATCCCGTGAAATCGGACAGACCTCAACGAATGCACCCGATAAATTATGGAGAACATTTGTCTTTAACGCGACGTAGGAGCTCGAACCGCTTTTTCGACCATCGATTTTCTGCCTCGGACTTTTTACTCTCGAATATTCGACGTGATTCGTGAAAGCGTAGGATCGACGGATCTGTCTGAAATGTCACGTTGTTTGGTCTCTCTCTCTCTC
>JAITYT010000528.1:1327179-1345511 GCA_025433975.1 Liostenogaster flavolineata
ATTTTGTTACGAGTTATTTTGTTCGTTATACTTTCTTAGAGTTAATTATCGAAGAATAATTATTCGTAAATTTCTAGGAAGGAACGAACCATCGACGATACACCGAAAGCAACAGTTTGATCATAAATCAATAACGTTGCAATTAGTCGTGAAGGATTTTGGACCCTTCTGTATTCCAAAGCATAATAATCTCGTTTAAAGTCTGTTTAAATATCCTTCCTTGATTAAACACCTTATGTAGTTTAGCTGTTACTTTATTTTTTTTATATTTTATATCGATTCGAGAGGACGAATTATTTGACTACATATGTTATCGATTAACACATAGAACCTCTTCAGGTCTCATCAGTACGTAACGTTTGCGATAAATGGTCGGATTTTCATTTTTCCAGAGTAAAGCGGCACTCGTCCATTGAGAAAATGTCCGCCGTCGGTGAAAAAGGCTTTCGAGCATTGCTCAATTTCACGGTTCGACGGCGGATCTATTGCTTCCACTTGTCGACGGAGATTTACATATCGACTCACCCGCGGGGGAGAAAAAGTCTGATAAGGCGAACGGACGCGGGTGTCCGCTCGTACGTTGGCGCGATATCGGCCAGCGCATTTTTAACCGGGCGTAGATTACCTCGAGAGCGATTGGAGCTCGTGTCTCGAGTGCTGCGTTTCCGCCTTCGATCCGTCGCTCGAGAGCGTTTCTCGATCGAGGAATTATCGTCGAGCGAGTGGAGTTCGTTGTTACCGAGCCTTCGTTGTCGCACAGAGCCTCGAGCGCCGCCGTTCTCGTCCCACAACGTGTCGCGCGTACGCGATAGCGAATCGTTTCGAGATTGTCCAGAGGAAGAGGAAGGAGAGACAAATCTAGGGCGTGGCTGATGCCAGGAGATTTTCGGAGTTTCCTCGGGCTGTCGACGTCTGGCTCTCGACATGACGCGTGACAGTTGGCATATTTAGCTAGGAAATGTTAAAAAGTGTTAAGAAGCATACGAGGACAAGATAGCCCATACTTAATGCGCTCTAAGTTCGGCCAAGAATTTTTGAATGCATTTAAACTAATTAGACGTTTAAAACAATCCCCACCTTGCGCAACAATCCTACGTTTCTCCCACTTAAAAGTGGATAAAATCTGTATTCTGCAAAAAAATACGATACGCGTTGAAATGACATTAAAATGTAAGACTGTAAACTACAGATCCAAAGGGTTTGAAGCGTCTGCTGGATTTCGTGTAAATGTAATCCAGAGAAGAAAAGATCTGGAGATCGTACGTGTTTAACGAAACATTTAAACATTTTGGAACTCCAAAATTGTTCGAAACGATGGTTCGAATCATCATCGAGACACTTATACACTGTGCTGATTGAAAGAAAGAACACCATTTCAGAAAACTAGACGTTCCTTCGTAGGAAGGGGGTAATTTGCGAGTCAGACGAGGAACGGTCAGCCTGGCAGGAACCGAGTGGAAGATTAATCGTTGGCCTCGCGCATGACGGCTCGATGGCCGCGACGACCGCGTGATAAGCATCGATGCGACAGGGCGTTTCAACGGATCCTTATCGTTCGCGCTTCGAGGTTCGAGTCCTGCAACTCGAGCGCAATGTCCTCCTTAAAAAACGACTCGGGTAGCCAGCCTCTCCTTCTTGTTAATCACCTTCGATAATTAATACAAATTATGACGCGTTGCCTCGAGCAAATAACGTCGTAACGCTGTCATAAATTCCCGATCTGCCCACGCGTGTCCGCTTTTACGCGGCAGAACGAAATACAGGTAGCCAACAAATACCAGTTGGAAAGCGATGTCACGATAAGTACGCGATCTCGTTCTTTCGAGGGTGTCGAAGCTTGTCCGTGCTGTTCTGCCCTCTTCTCCTTGCCTCCGCGAGCTTCTTTTGCTCCACTCGTCGTATCATCGACGTGATTTATTTCATCGACGCTCACAGTGTCCAACGAAACGGTTGATTCGTTTATTGGTACTGATGCACGACTGATCGGTATCAGGGAATTCGATCGAATTCGTTCGTGCGACCAACTCGGCTCCTTGCTGGACAGTTCTGATTCTATCGAAGAAGGTAATGGTCAAACGCACATTTTTGTACCAAGTTTCAATCGTGAGATACGATAACAATAGGAATTAGTTGACGAAGTCAAATCTTAGGTTAGTCGATGAAGATGTCGAGATTGGGATCAGAAGTTATCACGAGTTCCTGATAAGACTGGGATGTAAAAGTCTTCGATCGACTGGGTAGAGGATTGTAAAGGGACGAGATGTTTTATTTTCTTTTTTATTTCCAAGCGATCGAGGCGCTTTATTGACCGATCAAGAATTCACAAGATAGTAGATAGCCCGGTATTGATTCAAGGGCGGGCGCCAGTCAATAGAGAGAACCTTTGTCCTCGGGTAACAAGAAGTGGATAACGACGTCGCCTCGAGCTGTTTTCACGATCTCTCGATGTCTGATCAGTTGGGTGGCTGCCAGTCCATATATCAAGGTCGGTATTCCTGATCGAAGGAATAAAGACGAACGTGATAAAATAAGGATAACGTTCGAGACGGCGTAGCCCCTCATCTTTCGAGCGCGATTCTTTTGATCAAAGTCGTTCGAACAGATATAAAAGCGATTTATTCCCCACCGTTGGATCATTTTGATCTATGCGATAGGTTCGTCGTTGTTCGCGTCCATTTCCAAGTACTGGTACGTTTTAGGAGCAAGATTCGTAGACTGTCGATCGAAAAACGCCAATTATCGTTCGATGCTTCCAAAAGCGACTGCGAAGGTGGTTGGACGTCGCGTTAGTGCGGAACGAGTCGCTATTTTCCTTTTAGAGAGGGAGAAAGAGAGCGGTATGCGAGCGATATACCTACCAAGGTTAAATATCTTGATCGCCTTGAAGATTCTGTCCTCGTCAGTGAGATCCTGCCTCGGCCTCTTCGTGCAATGATACTTGATGTAAGGAAAGCAGCCGGTCCTCAGTACATGATAATTGCTCTTGCCCACGAGCCAATTGAAATGAGACATGCCTATCTGATCGTTCACTACGTCGGCGTACTTGACGAAGTACGAGGTCCACGGGGGTTCCTTCGTTTGCAAGAGATAGCACGTTAGGACCTGCTACGACAAACTGGATCTCAGCATCACCTTCGTCTCTGCGTGGTTGTAGGATCGCGCTCGCTGTTCTCGAAGGACAGATACCGACGCGCTATCGATCGCGATCGCGACTCAAGTCGAGTTTAAACTTCGAACTTCAGTCGTTCAAAAATCAAAGTACGTTGATAAGACAATGTTGATGCGAGTTCGTTAAACGACTAAGTGATCTAATCTAAATGACTGATACGAAACATTTGATACGTTGGAATCTTTTTCTCGTCACGATTGTTTAAAGATACAATGAAAATAAGATTCAACAAGTTTCCTATCGTACAGTTGTTTCTTAAGCTTTTTTGGACTTCAACTTCTTTAGCCGAAGCACGAGTCAGTGAAAACAATTCAGGGAATCAGCTTCGATCTTCGTGGCTTATTCTTGCATCGATATTACGCGAGTTCTTAATCTTGTCTCTATCAACATGGGCTACATTTACGCAGCGACTTGTATTGCATCGTTTCAACACCTAATCCATTTAATTAAACCTAACACGTTTTCCTTTGCACACTGATCGAACAACCGAGTATCCGACATTCGTGGAAGTTGACACTCGCACAGTCCATCGAATATCGACGTCAAAAGAGTCCAATCTGTCCACGCGTGTTTAGGCTATCGCAAAAACGCGTCCTACTAATCGACGCGAGAAAAACAAGGACTTGGCAGTTCCTCGGTCCATCGAAGTGGAAATCCCTAAGTTCGATGTTGCTCGGTCGTTCGACCGTCGATCCTATCTCGATCGTCTCTCGAGGAGGACGTAGGTGCGTTCTCTCGATCGTTACGTTCCGTTACGTCGTGGCTATTCGTCATAAGAGCCGAGCACCGCACGTACACAGCTAGGCCTAACGGAGTATGCGAGCAGATGCGAGTTTCGTGGTCCCTTCTATGCTAGTTATGGAGCGTATCGTCCTGCCGGATGGATATTCCAGGCATGTAATTCCATACTCGAGAATCCTCGCGCGGAAGAAGAAGAAGAAGAAGAAGAAGAAGAAGAAGATGAAGATGAAGAAGAAGAGTTCCTTTCGTTCGTTCTTCCTCGTCTATCGGAAGTTATTGTACGGTTTATCGAGGAATGTATATTTTCTCGCAGAATTATTGTTATTATCACGACGTGGAAGAGCTCGTCGATTCGCTCGAAACGCTAGATTTCACCGCCAGCAAGGTGACGTCACGACGAATTTATCTTTCTTTGCGTTTATTAGCGTTCGAACTTAATTGTTGAACGATGATTCACGAAATTCGCCTCTTCGAGAGTTTTTCTATCCATAAGAAATTTATAGGAAATGAACGCGTTTTTTTTTAAAAAAAAACGATCTTCAGAAGTTCATGATACTGATTTCCAGTTGAGAAATGTTAAAAGTTAGCCTGTTTAACCCTAAAATCCTTTCTACAGCCTGATCGATGTGTCTCGTTCGATCCCGCAACTTCAACTTAGACTATCTTCAATTTATAGCTGGAGCCTCGCAATGTCATAGTACTTGAAGGAACGGAAAAGAAAAGAAAAACATCACCGTCACGCGACTCACCTCGGAGGCAAGCGGTTTCTTTATCTTTAAAAAGCCTTTTTAACCCTAAAACCCTTTCTACAACTCGACACCGTTGATATGTCTCGTCCGATCCTAGAACTTCAACTTCAACTCGCTTCAACCTATCGTTGGAGCCTGGCAGTGTCGGTGGAAACGTCGCAGTCGAACGCGAATAATAGCGGGGATACTCGAAAGGAAAAAAAGCATCACCGTTACGCAACTCACCTCGGAGGCAAGCGGTTTCTTTCTCCTTGGAAAGCAGCCAAATCGCTGGCCAGCGATACGAGCGAGGAAAGACTTTCCAGCGAGGCTCCGCGTCACGATCATTGGCGTCGAACCGTTGAAAAGCCGATGGGAGCGGCTTCATCACTCGGGCGGATCCTCGAGGTGCTCCTCGATCTCGAGATCCTCGCTTCGATAACGTTTCAGCACCCTCTTGCCTTTCTTCCTCCCTCGGAATGCACGCGCAGATAAGAGATACACGCACCTGCAATCTGGTCCACCTAGGTGCGCGTACGCCTTGCAGTTGCAGGCTAAAAGGACGCGGCCGTTAGCTTCTCCCATTATCTATCTTACTCCGTTGGGTGCGTTGAGAATTCGAAACGTCGATAGCGGAACGATCGTTGCGCTGCCTCGACGCGTTTTATTCAGCCTTTCTAAAATAAGCTCGAGGCGAGAACCGCACGAAATGTCAAGGTTAACGAGGTACGATGCCTAGGTACGATTTTCGTCCCGCTTTCGACGCAATCGCGATTTCTTTTCTCGCGATGTACGACGAGATGATCCATGCCCCATTACCGAGTCGATGTGATCTAGCGTGGATCGTCTCGGAAGCGTCCCGACGCGGAACGAGTAACGATCTCGATTGTCGAGTTCGATTTAACAAGTCGTTGGAAAACCCCCCTAGAAAATGGAACATCTTGTAATGTCTTGAAATATATTTCCTTCGACTGATTTATCATTCTTTTTTAGAGCAACGTCGTTGGAGCGATGTTGGTTAACATGGATCAAATCGTGGTGCGATTCGGTGCAACTTTTTTATACTTCTGCTCGCACTGCAGATTATTTCGATGCAATATTGGTCGATGTTATTCATTTATTCATCGATAACGATATTCTAATGGATTGTTATCGTAGAACGAAGCGAACAGAAATACTTTAATATTGTATTTTGAATAAGCTTTCTGACGAGTTAAGTCGAAACTGTTAGAGTTTTAGATCTTATACAGTCATATTAGGTAAATTGAAATATAAGTTGAATAGGAGTTTAAAGAACGAAGGAAAGAAAAATAGGGAATTTTGTGTTTTGCTCGTACTCGCCTTCCGTTTGCTCGTATTGGTCGACCTGGTGCTCTCTTAGTCGCGCATGCGCGATTAACTGGCAGCTGCTATGTCCGATGGAAGACGCAGGAGGCGAAACGTCGCGTTATTTACAGTTAGCAATTCCGCAAGGTAAACGCGTACGCGTCGACCGATGCGCGTATATTCGCGCTATTGCAAATGGAGAATGCGCTGTAACCTGTCCGCTAATGAGCCTCGTAGAGGAGCAACCGCAACGTTTAGTTAGACGCCCGTAATTCGTGTCACTGCCGAGACGCACGCGGATTCGAGCGCTGTCGTCGCGCGATTATTGATTTTACGCGGCGGGCTTTTTTAAATTCCTTCGCGCGAGCAGCGATTAAATTGCAGGGCCGTGTAAATTGACGAGGACGTACAAGCCTCGCGTGCGATGGCTATTCGTACTGGCTATCGTTGGAACGAATTATTTTCTCGAGTTATTTTCAAGCGAGAGGGCAAGAAAGTGGAATTAAAGAGAACGCTCCATATTTTAAAAAGAGAAAAGTTAAGAGTTTAAGAAGAGAAATTTATCGTGTCGTCTGATACTTCAATTGTTTCTATGAAATATCTTAATTTTAAGTTTCGATCAAAGTAAATTTGAATTTAACTTGAGAAATTTGGATAAAGAACAGCGGAGAGCTAAATTATTTAACGATTATTCGAAGTACCTCAAGCTCAATTTCTACTTCGAACGATGCTCGAGATGTTACCAGTTGGATCGAATAAAATACAATACCGTAACGCGTGAAAGGAAAAGGCGTACAATTTTTGAATTTAATAGCGCATTATTCGAATACCTGGCGAACTACCGCTCATTCAGCGTTTCTGATCGTCGCAGTTGCATTTTGTCCGTATTCGTTCGTACTTAGGTTATTTATGTTTAATCGGAATTACAAATGGGCATGGCATTATCGTGACAAGAAGAACGTTTAACTGTTACTTGGGTTCCAGCCTGTTCGGTGGTGATAACCGTGTAAGGTACGACAAGGTCAGCAGAAAATTACGAGCTCGATGCAATTCTCACGAGTATCGTAAATTCTGTTACGTAACTGAGTAATCATTCTTAGAACGATTTTGACGAAACCACTTACGCCAGCTAAGTTCCTTATTTCTTGGAATTCTTCTTATACGAAATGAGGACGCGTTTTGTCGTTCTTTCTTACAAAGATTGCTGTTTCATCGAGTTTTCACCTATTCGAGGTAGATATACGATCCACGGGATAACGTTCTCCAATGCTAATGCGAACATCAAACCTTGCTGTCAGTGTTGGTCGTATCGGGTTTGCGTCTGCCTTGTTTGATTGTGACATATGTATCGGAGACCATCCGCACGTGACGTTTCTTGGCCAATAACTTTAGCGAACCGTTTCGAAACGATAAAATATGACACTGCAATCTTGATGAAAATCGTAAAAATTTCAAGCCATATAGCTTTAAAAATGGTGAAAAAATGAAATGTCGAGTTTTTAATACTTCACACACGTTTCCGAAGGATTTTGACGCGCCGAATGCGAATCTGCAATCAGAAATCGCGTAGGAGAACTAGTTTCCAAACGCTACGCTATTTGATCCAACACCCGTTTTCCCTACAAGTAAAACGAGTGAGCTCGCTTAAACCTACAAAATTCAATCCGCAGCCCGTTGATAGGTACCATTCGACTCGCCATTACGAGTAACCGTAAATCACCGTAATGATAAAGTCAACAGACTCGCCGCAGCAGCCGCTATCGAAGCAACGCTGATGAGTACGTTCAGCGCTTGCCTATCCACCGATCGACGTTACCCAGTCGGAAGGGTTAACGATCTCACTACGATCTTAGAACAAATTCTAACATCGTCCTCTTTTTGTTCCAGGTAAGTCCAGGACGTTCCAACCTACTACTCGCCATTAACAATCGCGAAGTAAGTAAGCAAACAAATAAACGAGCAAACGAAGGAGCGAACAAGCGGTGGAACGGCTCCTTTCGTCGCGGACGACAGATCGCCGCGCGTCCAGAACAAATCGCTGAGGTATCGCGCGTTGAAGGCGGCTCGCAATGACGGAGCTGCTTCGAGCTCCTCCACGCGATTGCGATCATTATCGATCCTCCTCGCTCCTCCGCGCGCTCCGTGATCGTACGCGTTACGCGCGACGCGTCCCCTCGTCCACTCCAAGACGCCGCCGCCGCCTTATAAATAATCGAGTTATTTATATTAACGTCGGACAGGGCGGATATCGCGCGCGTATACAATCGGACGGTTCGTTCGTTATCCCGACTTAACGATCCTGGTCGATGTATCCGCGCTGTCGTGAAACAGAGAGGGAGAGAGAGAGAAAGAGAGAGAACGTTGAGAGAAGAAGAAGAAGACGAAGGACACGCGATCACGACGATCGCGCTGCTTGGTACCGGTAAAGAAGCATCCACGTCAAATTGCATTACATTGATGTGCTAATCCGAGTTGGTCAGCAGGAAACGCTTATCTCGCAGCAGGAACGATGCCGTACCGCCCGATTACGTCAGAGACGGTCGATGGGCCCGCGCCGTAAAACACGGGGCCCTTTTTCACCGCGTGGGTTCGTTAGTCGCGTGGACGCGTTCCTTCCATCGGACCTTTTTCTATCGCTCCTTCTCTTTCCGCTTCTGTTTCTCTTTCACGGCTTTGTATTGTATCGCGTCCATGTTGCCGCGAGACACGCAATTAGAGTATCAGAGCTTCTGGGATACGACGAACTTGACGATCGTTACGAAGGTTTTTTTTTTGTAATTTTTTCTTCGAAGCAATTTGTGTAGTTTCACACACTCATCGGTGTAACCGTTTATGTTGATTAATTGCGTTAGAGAGGATCGATGGGTCCACGCCTTAAAACACGGGGCCTTTTTTTCACCGCGTGGGTTCGTTAGTCGCTCGAACGCGTTCTTTTCATTTCGTTCCGATCGGACCTTTTTCTATCCCTTCTTCTCTCTATTTCTGTGCCTCTTCGATGGATTTGTGTCGTACTGCAGGTGGCTGCGATGCACCCAAGCGAAGCGTCAGAGCTTCCGGAATACGACGCATCTAACGATTATTACTCGCTTCGCTTCTTTTTCTTTTTTAATTTTTTTGGTTCTTTTTTCGGCGTCTTTCTATGTATACATCAGTGGAACCGTTTATCCGGATCGATTACGTCAGAGGCGGTCGAGAGGTCCGGGCCTTAAAAGCACGAGGCCCTTTTTCACCGCGTGGCTTTTCGTTCCGTTTCTTTCCCTTCTGTGTTTCTCTTCGATCGATTTGTATAGCATCGCGCGCAGGTGGCTGAAAACACGGCGGATCTAACGACTGTCACGAATTTCTTCTCTCTTTTTCGAGATTCTCACTTCTCTCGATCGAGCTCTTCTCTATTCGATCGAGCAGAACAACAAGCGTGACTACAAGTCTTTGTATTTCACGGCACGAAGCAAACAAAATTATCACGATAAAAGAGTCTCGTTTTTGTTTTCCCTTCTAGCTTTTTCTCGACTTCATACCGCATTCTATCGACTCGTGTACCGTTCGATTCGATGATGTTCGAATCGTGGCGGATGAAACGATGTTTGCTCTAGTAGACCGACGATACGTACCGGACGCTCTTTCGTTATTAATAATTCCTCGCCGCCACGATGGGATAGTTTTCGTTTAATCGTGCCTGGGAATCGGTAATAACGGACCTACCCGCTCGATAAATACGTAAGAACTTAGGCCGCACTGTTTACGTGGAATCGGCGCTGCACCGGCGCGAGATACGGCATTTCGAGGCAAGTATAGGCGTCGCTGGGTCACGATCCTGCGTCACGATCGCGATCGAAGCGTTCGCCTTCGATCTTCCGTATGCGCGGCTTTTCATTCGACGTAACACGCGATCGTGCCTTCCCAGAGGCGGGCGTCTTTCACCTTAGACTGGAACAACTCGATCGACGCGCTTCTTTTCATCTTGGAGCGCATTCGCGCTACCCACGCCAACCTCTCGTAGGAACGCCCGTTTTTCCGTGCAGTTTCGACCCCCAAATCGTCGTGCTCCCAATCGTACGCAGTTCCTGTCGGAAGATCGATAAGTTGCACTTCGAGGAACGCAGAGGAGACGATATCAAATTGGTAATAAAATATATAGGAATAATATTTCCTTTTCTTTATATTGTATATTTTAATTGTTAAATTATTATATTTCTCTTTCATACGTATGGCTATAAAATTGACAAGTTTTCTCTACAAAATGGCGTTTAATTCATTTTATTTGGCCTACTTCTTACGAAGTAATAATTATTTACTTTTAACGCATTCCCACTGGTCACCCTTAGGTTGGTGCATATGAAATGTCGGATTTATACAGGCGACCAATGGGAATGTGTTAAAAGTAAGTATTACTTCGTAACGAAAACTTGTCAATTTTATTACTATATATATCTAAGAAAGAGAAATATAATAATTTAACAATTGAAATGCTCGATATAAAAAAAGAAAGAAAATTTTTGCTTGCGCATATGAATCAGTGGTACAGGGTGACCAATGGGAATGAAGAATGGCAGGAGAAGATGGAGGAGGATAAAGAGGAATAAGAGAACGAGAGGTTTGGAAGATCGAGCATTTCCATAATGAAATTTTGTCCGAGGGAGTCGATAGTCCCTTCGTGACTACGAAGGGAGAGGAGATACCTCTTTGCCCGGAGTTGCGGTCGGTGGTTAAGAACCGTCCGCAAGGAGAGAACCGTAGGCAGATTTGGTTTCCATCTCGCTTCTGCTTTCCTTCGTTCTTCTTCATCTTTTCTCTCTCCTTTTTTTACCTCTTGCCTTTTTTCTCGTCATCGTCGTTCCTCCTTTTTTCCCTCCGTGGTTAAGCGCTCCTACACTTTCCTCGCTTACGGAGTCGAGATTTTATTCGTTTTGCACGCTACCCTCTCGAAATTCATCCGAAAGCGAGGGACGTCTCTGCATTCTCACGCGGCACGTCGCTCTGCGGTCCGACGACGCCGTTCAGACGCGAACGAGCGCTCGATGCTCGCGGCATTCCCGATCACGTACGATCGAGATTCACCGCGTAACGCGATCACCAGCCGAATAGCTCATTGATTTTGCGAATGCCTCGATCGGAAGGATTTTATTTCCATTCGTTTTCGCGGCGGTCACGAGTCATTCTTTTTCGTTCGATTGTATTCAGGAGTAACGATGATCTCTTTTTAACTCGATAAATCGGATTTTTGACACGCGGTACGTTCTTCGAAGGAAAATTTGACCAACGAGGGAATCGCGATACGTTGTTTCGCGCGTTCATTTTTTAAACGTCTCGATACCTTCTGCTTTCGAATCAGTCGCGAACGATTTCTTTGTTCGATCGCATTTAGAATTTCTGCTGATTTTATAATGGAAAAGATGATGAACGTTTTCGCTTTGTATTCCGAAGAGACGGTTTCCGAGTTTGTTTGTACGCGCGCGAAAGCATGAATCAGTTTGCAAATCGAATTTAATTGATAAAGTCGACGTTTCTTACTCGTAGAACGAAAGAGGAACACGCGTAGACGCTAACTTATTTTTGATCGCGAAGATACCGAGTCGAACGTGAAATATCGAATTTCGATACTGCTCGTCCTTATTCGATCCTTTTTCTTCCCTCGTTCGTATCTTGTTCCGCCTTTAACGTCGCCATTTCGATAAGATCCTCGCCGGCAAATGAAAACCGATAAAGTAAGAAGGGAAAAAGGCGCGAGTGTCGCAGGTGTCGATGGCGCAGCAAGCGTTCTTTTATTAGAATAATCGCAACGTTAATTATTCCACTCGAGATCGAACGCTTTTTCGCTATTCCATTTCGCAGAGTTATTCGAGTCACGAATTACCATGCGATGAGAACGACCGGTATTTCCCGGAAAACTTAAAGCTCATTGATTTCTTTCGAGCGCCGCTCCGTCTCGCGTTTGAATAATTCGTAATTTCTTCGAATCTAAATTTCACGTCGCTTAAAAGATCAGACGTTTCTTCCACTAACTCTTTCACTCGTTAAAAAATATAAAACTAGCAAATTTGGAATCGCAATGGATCTTCGATTCTCTTGCAAACATCACCTCAAAGTCCAACGAGCGTCTCTCTTGCTCTTACTTCAAATACTTACTCCCTTTCGATTATTTAAAAAATACACTTTGCAGAGCTAATACGATTCTTTTCCGAACGTAAAATTTCCCAACGTTAACGAATCTCCAATCGCATCGCGTGAATCAATCGCGAAAAAAATAAAACAATGGACCCTCGTCTCCCTTGCAATCATCAGTCCAAAATTTAATGAGCGTTCCGCTTGCTCTTAATTCGATTTTAATTATTTTTAACTTGCCCGTCATTCGTCATTTTACAAATTCTATAATAAAATTCTTCTCAAAGCGTAGCATTTTTCAACACTAGCCGGTGTCGAATCACGTCACGCGCTTTTATCTCGAAGAAAACGAAAGAATGGTCTTCCAACTGCCTGCAATTACCATAAGCATCCAGGTCCAACGACGATTCCGTCGAGTATGCTGGTTGTTTGTTAGCGACGCGTGACCGAGCTCGCTCCCGTTCGAGCGGTTCGTCGCGTCTCGATCGACGGTATCATCGATTATCGCGACGGTCAGAGAGGAATGCCATTTTACGAGGACGCTTCCTACTTTGGTCATTATCCTCGCGCGTACCGCCTCGGGTGCCTTTTAATCGAGCAAATTGGCGATACGACGACGAGCTCTGCGGGCACAGCCGGCTGTAATTACTCGGACGTAGGAAGCGGCAGCGTCCTCCTGTGGTTCGAACGTTTCCGCACGTGCGTATGCTGCCGCGCGATTGTCGCGTCTTACGCTTCTTCGCTGAAGAAACGACGACATCGACGACCAGAGGACGGAATTTCGCGTTAGAAAATTCCTTCGACGCCACGATCATTGCGGAAAGAACGACAAACCGCTAGGTTAATCGTTATTCGGCGTCCTTGTGAGTTCACCTGTCCGAGTGGCTGCGACTCGCGCATCGAAGTGCGCGAAAAAGTGTTAGAAAATGATGGAAATTATTTTTTTCATTAGTATCGAAGACTTCTTGAATAAATAAATGGAAAAATGAATTTTGATTACTTTTCGGTTTAATATTAGTTATATTAATATTTATTATTATTATTTTATATATAATAAATAAAAAAAAAATTAATAATCGAACGTTGAGCGACCGTAGCACGTGGAAGAGTAAATGGTTTTTTTCGTCGATCGCGACGCTCGGCGATGAAAATCGTTTCATTTCTCTCGGAAGCGAGCGCTTCGCAACGAAGCGTTCCGAAAAACACTTCGAAAAACGCCAACGGATCGTAACGATGATAGGGCACCATACGTAACGCAACGACTCCAGTCTCTAACTATACTCGCTCTCGGTAGCTCCGGAATTAAAGAGAGAAGTCTTTCAAGATATCCTTTGAGAAGACTAGACACCGAGCAGCCGGAGCATCCTTCGATTTTATCTTCCTTAACTAGAAAACGTGTAGATCGCGAGGAATACCTTGGAGCAGGCGCGAAAAAACGCATAATTGGAAGAACCGTCCGTTCGTGTAACAGAAGGCACGTTCGAACGAAGTAGAAACACGAAGGACGTTGTCTCCGCTCGACTCGAGCTAGTCGAGTTAATGGGATCGATGTCGTTCTCCTTGTACGTCTCTTTTTGCCTTTTTCCCGTCTCCTCGTTCTTTCTCCATCGCCGGTATTACCGCGCCCTTAATAAAGACCTTGCAACCACCCGCGACAGCCCGGAGTTCCGGCCGTTCTCCTTTACCCGACGGACGATTCGAATTACCGAGGAGCACTGCGGGGCACTGGTCGACCGACAGACCGACAGACCGACCGAACGACCGACCGACCGCCGACCGACCGAACGAACGAACGAACTCATACATCATGGAGGAACGTATGCCAGGCCGAAGAATGGGATGCATCTCTTATCTCGTTCAGAGATCATCTCGACGCGGTGTTCTGCCCCCCAGTCTTCCACCGACGAGTTACTTTCTCCCTTCTTTACTCCCCTTTCCGATTTTACCTTTTTATTCCTTCTCCTTCTTCCTCCAAGGCGCACCGACCGCATCGATCACGCACGCACGCACGCATCTACCTGCCAGGTAATAACGTAGTTACGTAAGTGGCATGGCTGGAGGGTGGGTGCGAGAGGAAGAAAGGATGGAAGGGAAGAAGGCGGTGAGGGTGCAAAGATGCAGCCACCATCGGCCGACTCCTTGTATCTTTTAATTGCAATCGCGATTGCGTAGGAATCGCCGGCGACTATCAGCCGAAGGGTACTCGGAATGGTTTATTAATCGGACGTGCGTGCCTTGCGCTTGAATTTTGTAATGGCTATCTTCTAGTTAGAAATTTCTCACCGCCCGGCTGCTGGTCACTGAAACTTTCCATTTGCGTGTGTATTTAAAGTTCGCTCGAGGTCGTCGTAGTCGAAGAGGCGCACCAAACGAGGCTTTCTTCGCTCGAATCCGCCGTTGCGTGGATTCCTTATTTTGCGTCCGCGCTGGATCGTACGTCGCGTCGAGAAAAGTTTGAAAAATTGTTCAAAGTGCATCGAGTATCGCGCGACAGCGTTTCAACGATCGTTTCGTGTTTCAAATTTTTAAAACGAATTTTTGAAATTCGTGAAACAAATTTTTTACGACGCAGCTAATTGAATTTTGACTCTTCGATTTTTACAGTCTTTGGTGTCAGGACTCACGCTTTGTATTTATCGATTGCGAAGGCTGGAATAAAAATATCGTTCGAATAAATACGTCCTCCGTTCTTTGTTGTATCGCGTTAAACCGTTTGGTATCACCTCGCGTTATTGACGGTTTTTTGGCGATAGAAAAATTCCATCGCGTCTTTTTCTTCTTTACGCGCACATTTTATATAGAATAAACATTTTATCATATTTTATGGCTGGTCGAAGAAGAATCGATCGTGTTGCGTTATATCGCGTTACATTGTTGCAAATCGACTCACGTTTTACACGGTTTTTCTACGATTGAAAAAGTCGGCCGTGGCTTTCCGTTTTTTCGGTCTTTGGTATTAGAATTAATGATGGCGTTAGGATCAATCGCATGCTTTGAATTGTCTAAGAAGCAGGAACAAACGTTTCGTCCGTGCCGCGTTACTTCGCGTTACAGTGTAGTGAGAAGCCCTTTCGAATCAATTGCAATTGTTAAACGCCGATCACGCCTCCGGCTTGGAAAGTTCTACCGATAGCGCATTTGAGGCGCGTTCAACGTCGCAAATGGTATTTTCTTCTTTTTTTCACGTTCTTTTACGCCGCCACTACGAACGATTCTGTGGTTTCGCGATCGTTTATTTCGCTGACGCCGACTCGTCGTGCATTTCCAACGCCGTTCGTTGAATTTTACAATTGCGAAAAGTCGCCGCAATTTGAGTAGGCCGCGATGAGAATGAAACGACCGTTCGACCGCTCGTAAATATCTTTTTCCGATGCATTCGCCGTGACAAAATGTATTATATTTCGACGAACACCGCTGAAAAGTGATAAAATTCTAGATTTCGTGCATTTTCCCTCGTAATTTCCAGCTTTTATCGTGCATCGAGCAAAAGGTAATTGATTCTTGTTCTCGAGTCATAGAAACTTCTGGAGAATTTTGGGAAAAACATTTGGCGCGTATCGTAAACTTTTGAATTTTCTATCCTTATTCTTCGCGAATCTCGACGCTGGAAGATAAATCGAAATCGAATGATTCGAGAAAATCGGAAGAATTCCTTGGAAATGCTCGGATTTTCACAGGGAATCAAGATATACGCGTCAAACGTAACGATGACGAGTGCTTTCGATTTTTTCGCGAAGGTTTTGCGCCATGTCGCATCGTCGATGGCTCTCGAGCGCTCGTTAAATCGTTTTCCTTACTTTCAATTAATTTTCAACAGTTCGAGGATCGACGATTGTTTTCTCTCCGAAATTCTTAACGAAGTTAACGAAAATAAATTCGCTCTTGGACCGATGCACGTCGCGTCGCGCTTTTTCTGGGAAATTCGACGTAATAGCAGGTCGTTGCACCGCGCGTTGCGGTTTAACGTAAACGCAGAAGAAAGCGCAACCACGCGTCTCGGCCTTCTCATTTTCGTACGAAAAATCGGCACCCGCAATTCGAAAGACCGCAACGGCGTCCCTCGTCATACGAAACCGCATCGAAGTTTAGCCTTCTCCAGCTGACTCTTCGCGCGTTTTTCTAGCCTCGTTTTTACGGGGGATCGATAAAAATATCGAAAGTACGTCGATTCGATTTTCAGCGTCGCGGTAACTCGGACTGCGATGGGAATGTCAACATCTCGGTCGTTTCATAGATCGTTTCGACGTAATCGCGTTTATGAACGATTATTCCTCGGGAAAGTTCGACGACGTTCGATCGAGTTTTTAACCTCTTCGATCGAGGTCGGTCGTGACGCTGGAAGCGAATTCTTCGGTGTTATAATTCTCTCTGTCGCAATCACTCCCATATGAAAAATTTGCTATATCAACTTTTCACAATTTTGCGTAAGCCCTGTGTGTGTTAAGGAAATAAATTTCCCATTTCTATAGATCGATTTTTCAAAGAATTAAATGCCAGACATTTTTATGCAGACAGTTGTTTGATCGAAACTTATGCGTAGCCGACGATTGAGACGAATTCCATGGCAATTCAATCGTTTGCATCGCGATTACGGATCAGATCCTTAACAAATTTGGTTTCTCAACTTTTAATAATTTTTCGTAAACCTTTGTATTTAAGGAAATAAATAAAATAATTCTTATTCAATTCTCCCTTTTCTATTCATTTATTTTTCGAAGAATGAAATGTCAGTCATTTTTGTGCAGACAGTTGTTCGATCGAAACTTTACCTTATGCGTTCTGGACGATCGAGTTCAATAATGTCATAAGATAATTTGTATTTAATTTCCTTATATCGCAAGAAAAAAGAAGAGGATTTTTCCAAGGATCGAATAACATCGTATTTTTCTGTAGCAACGTCTGCTCGCGTCTGCGAAAGAACGCGCGCAAGACGAGGGTAATAACGAGTTAATAAGGGGTTTATCTTGTCCCCTTATTTCGTTAATTCGTGGAAAAGTTGCGCGATTAAGGTCGAGGTTAGTGGATCGATGAATTCACTTGCGTCACGATGCATGCAGCAACACGCGCAATTTCGTAATATCAAACATGGCTGCATCAGATACGTTTATATCCTGCGTTGATTATTCTCAACGTTCGGCATAAATTCGAAGCTCGTGAGATAACGATCCAAACGGTCGCTGTCGGATCGACCGTTCGCGATATAGCGCGAATCTCTTTTCCATTGCGATCTTTCGAGGAAATGAAAACGCGCGGACGAGCGTTCGGTCGATGAAACGCGATACGATGAAATGCGGTACAGAAGCTTTCTAGCGTTTAAAGTTGGATTTACGAGGGTCGTTGCAACGTGCATGTCGCAACATCGAGTTCAGTTGAATTCAACGAGCTTGCAGAACGTCGAACGTTTTTGAAGTTCGACCGACGTCAAAAATTTGCCTGAATTCGAGAGACCTTCTCTAAAATTTGTCCTAATTTTGAGTTCTAATTTAAACTTTTTTTCAGCCATCTGTTTACCCTAGGTAACGATTTATTTTACCAAATGTTGCTTTTCAAAAATATTGTTTATCTCATGGATTTTTATATTTTCAATTAATTAGGACAGTTGAAAAATAATTCAAAGCTGCTATCTAAACATCGATGTTTCATCATTGGAGAGGAATTTCCGTGATCTTTCGAGAATAGGAAAAAATCTATATGCATTTGAAGGGCAAAATGGCCGATATCGTTGGTATTCGACACACGTTTTCCATCTTGTGCATTCGTAGGCCTTCTTCTACATCGAACGAACAAAAAGAAACATTCGTGCTTTCCATGGCACAGGTTTACGTCTTTACGATCGGTTTTCCCAGAGAGATATCCTCGAGCTGAGCGCCCTACGACGAATCGCGCTGCTCCCTTTGCTAGACGATTTTCTCCGCGGCTGTCGGAAGCCAATTTACCCTGCATCCGCTCGCACGTGCAACTACCTGCGTCTTCAGAAGTAACGAGATTTATGATATTTTATTTCGAATACTGTTCCGTTTATCTCAAGCTATCTTGGCATCGAGACGACGCTGTGCACGGCCGACCAACTGGTGCATCTGTTTTTGAACACGATTGATTCTTTTAGCTCCATTATCGGAAATATTAATTTTGGAAACAGGAGAACGTTGCAAGGATAAATTTGCTTTTACCTTACTTTACTCTACTTGTCTTCTCATGAAGCTGTTACAAAATTTCTCGTAGTAAGATGCGTTAGATCTTGATAATAAAAGAGCAAAAATTGCCTC
>JAITYT010000528.1:1349534-1359617 GCA_025433975.1 Liostenogaster flavolineata
GTTGGACGACGTTCTTCGTTTTTTCCTATTAAATTCAATTTTTGTCCTCCGTCGATGGAAGTAACGGTGTCTGCGAAGAAGATGAAAAGGTGCGTCTCTCTCTTTCTCTCAATCTTTTTTTTCTCTGTTGCTCCTTTCACGAGAAAGAAGACGATCGACTTTCTTGCCGTCTCTGTCTCTTCGTTCCGAGCCCTCTTTACGATTGGTCGCGATGTTAAATGACGTTGAACGGTGTTCTTCGTTTTTTCTGATACTTTCAATTTTTTTCTCTCGACGACAGCTTTGAAACAACAGTACAACTTGTTGAAATACCAGTCGTGCTAAATACGCGACGCGTTAAGTTTGAATTCTCTCTATTCGCCACCTGCATCTTCAGCCTCGTTTCACGGTTGAAGACGCGTTAAGATTAAGATATAAATTAATAGGAAAAGACGCGTTAAGTGAAAGACGAGCGACACAAATGTACCATTAGGAGAGATCTCATGGCTCCTTTCCCGACGACGACAATGGCCATGCCATTTGATCGAAGAGAGCGTTCAGACAGTTTTGGTCGCACGTGTTACGTGCATCGGTGTAAACGTTTAAGAAAGCAAAGATATCGTGAGAAAGGATCTCCACCCGTTCTTTTGTTATTGCACGTGCAAATTGCGAAAGAAATATTTGCGGAAGGTGACGCGCGGAACATCGAGGGTCTCCGAACAATTGGGGGAATTCGAGGCACGTCAAACGAGTTACAAGACGAAGGAAGGAGTTTATTATAAGGACGCGATGCGAGAAACGAAATGAAATCAATGCAATTAAATTAACGTCGAAACCTTCGTCCCATTTTCAGTCGGAATATCAAATCAACACAACTTCGTCGTTTCACTCCTTAATTTACGACGGTACGATCTCGTAAGTTTCCACTTTACGCCTCTCCGTGTTATTTCTTAGTTCGAGGGACATTCTAAAACTATCGCGCCCTAAAATAAAATTTACGAGCGATTCGTGCTCTGTAGTGCCACGCGTCGTTATCGTATCGAGTGCAGTCTTGACGTTGTTCGCTTAAAAATGCAAACGACAGTAAATGTAAAAATAGCACTGTGGCGAGGTGCGATTAACTGACGATGGCCGCGTGATTTCAAGTTACTTCGAACGATCGTACCGTAATTATAGTCGACGACGATCGATGGCGGACATCGTCAAAATCCTAACGAGAATTTTTCTCCCAGTTCTAATATCAGTTTGCCACCGATATCTCAACGTAAGAACGAAGGTACGATCGATGGTAAACTCCTTGGAGTTAGAAATTTCATTAAAATATTGTTCGTGTAGCTGAAATTCGTTATTGGAGTAACGGTTACGAGGCAATTTTAACGACAGCAGTGGCAAAATTGCCCTCACCTACCGATTCGCAGTGACAAAACATTTTCTCTAATCGCCATCCCAGTTTATCACCGATATCTCAACGTGAGAACGAAGCTACGATCGATGGTAAACTTCATAGAGCTGAAACGTTACATGGAAACCGGCGGAATGGATGCGTGCACGTTTTACAGCTCGGGTTCGACTTCCATTTATCTTTACACGAAGCGTTTATATCGCGCCTTAGCGCTTTTATTAATCCATACTTTACGCCTCGCACTTCGCATTTTACGCTTACATTTCACTTCGCTTCTCTTAGCATCGTTTCGCACCTTGCAACTTACGGTTTACGGTTCGTACCTCGCTCTTTTATCTTTCATCTTTCTCCAGACCTCTGTCTCAGTCTCTCCGTCATCGTCTCTGCCCCTCTGTCCCGATCGTCTTCTTTCTCTTCCCTCTTGGTACTCCTTGACTCTCGTTTAGCCCGCAGCTTTGGCACGGCTGTCCCTGCATATTCAACGTCTTCAGCGGATATTACAAGCCTCCCGTAATAGAGGACGTAACTCACACGTATTCGATAGATCGTTCGATCTCCAGCAGCCCGGTTCCGTTCGATTGGATTTATTTGGGCCAAGCGAACATCGATTTGTTATGTAAACAATCTCTCGTCGATTGTACGTCGCTTCATCCTTCGCGATTAAAGTGGCGCACTGATCTATGGTCGCACGAAGGAACATATTCCTAATGATAGATTCAGATGTTCGGACACGGAAGTCTAGAGAAAATCGTTCGTGAATTATCAGGGAACAATCGGAGGATCTTGCGAGTGGACCGAAGGAAATGTGAATTTGGAGTTTCTTCGGTTTGTAGTTGGATTGGAAAGCCTTAGTCTATTCGATTTTATTCGGTCTTGCGTTTCCATCGATATCGAACAAAATTCGATTCGTTACGATTGTTAGTCGTGTTTCTAAGATATAAAATGGAATATTTTCTGCTTCGTTAGGTGCCACGACGTCGTTTCGATGATTTTTCAATGAATAAAAATCGTACTTTTTATTCCTTAACATAACGATGCCCTTTCGACAATTGTCCAATCTTGTAAGAACTTCGAATTCGAATCGAAGTACTTCTGATTGTAAGAGATGAAAAGATGCTGGTAACAAACGAGAGGAGCACGATAGTACGCTACGACGAAATTAGCAACGACCGAATGACGTTCAATTTATCTCTTCGTATAGACGCAATCTTTGTCCTGCAGAGATCAAGAAATGAATTCAGATAAGGAAGAAGAGGGGAATCAAAAGATGGCAAGGTACAATTGTAATCTCTGAGTGACGCAATAATGGAAAGAAGATGGTTCTGATTTATTAAATACAAAACGGAAGTTAAATACAAAATCACAGCTTATTTTCTTCCAACAGACGTAATCCGTGTTGCGTAAGAAGCACGAGAGAGATCAATAGAGGTATCAAAAAATAGCTGTTTATAACTTCATAACTTTCGCGCGACGTAATAATGAAAAAGTCGTGGCTCCTATTTCTCAAATAAAACAGTTCGCGAAAATATTAGAGGGACTTGAAAGGTAATATCGCGTTTGCGCATATCGACATTCGTTAGATATTGATCAGTCAATCGCGTACGCGAAGTTGCGCAAGACATCGATTAAAAGATTCTTGTGTTGGATTAATATTAGGTTCTAATATTATTGCAACGGAGTAACATTTATTAAATACAGTAAAAAAGTTATGTTTAAAAGTGACGATGTTCCCTTGGCGAAGTCTCGCTCTCAACTGAAACAAAAGCCGCTATGGTCTCGCTTGTCCTATAACAAATATAAACATCCGATATCCTACAGTACACACTCGAGACGAAAAACCGTCAACACGATCTATTTGTACTTTAAGATATAATCTAACGCATTGACTAAAAATATTATAAAATTATTTCTTTTAATTTGACGAAAAAGCAGGAGTTTATTTTCCTAGTAAAACACGACAAAATTCGTACGACATTCGACGAATCTCCAAGAGGCAAAAACCTGATTGGCAACGTACGAACGACGTTCGTGCCGCTTCTTTGAGACAGACGTAATCCCCGTTGCGTAGGAACCAAGAGAGAAACCTCGACGGACGCCTTTTAAATACCGTTTCTTCGAAACCGTAATCTTCGAGCGGCATAATAATGGAACGATCGGTGTTCTTTCGCGAGGAGACGACCGCTCGTCCACGCGTAAGCGCTTACGTACGCGTACGAGTACGCGCGTCGAGCGGAGCAAAGTCGCAGTGACAGGAAATAGCCTCGTCGTAAAGATTCTACGGTTTGCGGTCGCGAAACACACGCAACCGGTGCGTGGATTCTGTTTCAAGCGCGTCAACCTTTTGCAAATGGATACTCGAGACACGAAGCTACGTGCGGCGACGTACTCGCGTCTACCCTCGAAGATCTTCATTCGTTCGACTGGGCGATCAGTCGAGATCGACGATCCTGTTCCGTCTCTTCGATTCGCCATTTTTTTCTTATTTAACATTAAACGTTATTCAACGCATCGAGTGCCACATCAGTCACCGGTGACTGACAGCAACTGTCAGCGCACTTCTAAGCAGCGCGCGTGGCCTGACGGGGATTTTCTTATAAATTCTCGCGACACTCGACGTCTTAATATTAAAATGTTGTTATTTTCGAAAGTCGCCTTCTAACTGTTACCGATCATATTTTTATTTGTTTATTGCTTGGCGGCATAGCGGGCTGCCGCCTGAACCACTTGTCTTACGATTTATTTTACGGGATACGCACGTGTCTCGCGGTCGCTTAATTTTACCGCAACTTCTTGCGCGAAATCGTTAGAAAAAAAATTAATACTTCGATTTTCGATCAATCGATTCATAAATACGTGGAGACTGTTTTATTTATTATTATTCCACGCAGCGTTGTTTCGTTCGTCAAAGCTGATTTCTATGTTACACCGAACGCTCGTTCGAGAGAAACGCGTCGTTTTCACTCAAAGGGTTAATTCCAAGAGTTCGTTCGAACCGATTCACCTCGAGAGGATTCTTCGATCTGTCGTAATCCAAGGACCGACGGACCGACCCCATCACCGAGTCGTTCGAGCGGAAATCTTCCGTCGAAGTACCCAACGTGCCTCCAGCGACGCAGCTCGCGTTCGTTGCGTTCCATCTGCGTAATTCGAGTTAATAGTGCGATTCCAGTTGGCTGAGTTTGAATCGTGATCCGAATCGATGCGAATGGTATTAGAGATGCTCCGCCTTACTGTTCCGAAGAATTTCAACCAAGATATCGATAATATAATAAAATACGATAATAAATAATACAGTGAGCTGATAATATGATGCGATGGAACGCGACCAAATCGGCGATGATTTCTTACTCGAAATGACAGTAATTTGCGTCGGTCGAATAATTATTATTTTGTTTGTCACTGCAATTATTAATCCATGCATAAATTTTAGTTACATTATTATTATAATTATATCGTAATAGTTATTATTAAATTTCATACGCGTTTAGTCGAACAGATCTTGTCGACATCGGTTCCTCAAACGAATTCTCTTCTTTTTAGACGAACTTTGATGTCAGTCGAGAGACGAAGAGATCTTGGACGAATCCTTTCGTACTTTGAAACGCCGCGCGATACGAAGCGCCTTAGAGGCGAGCCAGCACCAGCTTCCATAAATAACGTTCTCGAAGTCGAGTGGTCGCCCTCTTCGTCTCCGAGGGAAGGGAAAACACCTTGCGCGCTCCGAGCGGAGGCAGAACCGTGAGAGAGGAGACGTTAGGCCAGCCGAGCCGAAGCGAGGCGAGGAGGAGGATTTCTCATTAGCGGAGAACGTCGAAGTATTATCGATCGAATCCGGCGTAATCGCGATTCGTTTGCTGGCACAGCGCGCATCGGTAGCGCTTATCGATGGGCCCCTCGCGAGCATTCTCTTCCCCTCAGCCCACGGGTCTTCCCATGGCCGCGCGTCTGCCCTGCGTCTGCGAGCGTGTCACCCTTTCCTTGTCTTTCGTTATCTTTGCTTCTTTGTCTCTCTTACGATGAGAGGAATGGAAGGAAGTCTTCGTCCCCCCTCATCCTCGAGACAGTCCCTGTCCTTCCATTTAACACTGGCAAGTCTTCCATTCCATCCTGCTTTCGTCCGTTTCCCTGTTTTTATGGTTTTAGTCTTCATTACACGTTTTCATCGTTCACCAGGTTTCTTCGATTCCATCTTCGCTGTCTATCAATGGTTGACTCTGATCGCGACTTCGATCCACACGTACACCCACCATGCGTCTCTACCTCGACTATGGATCATCCATCTTCGTTGTCAATATCTTCACCAATTTCTCTAACTTTGACTTTACAGTCGCTATCGTTTTCCAAACCGATCTTTGACAATCAGCACGACTTCGATCCACCCGTACACCCAACTTGTATCTTCACCTAAATCTCGTTCTCTTCGACGTACTGAACTCATCCTCTCTGATCTCTCGATTCCGTTCTCTTTGGCATCTCGATCAGCAACTCGAGATCCACCCACGACTTTCTCCGCCTTGGTCTCGAACTCGATCACCCATCTTCCACATCTCCACGGATTCCCTTCCTCGAAGTTGGTTCCCGCGACTCTCGTTATGATCTCTCTAATCGGCAGTCGCAAGATCTGGCCGTGACTCGCATCACGGTGGCGATCGATGCCGGAGGGAGGGGCGTCTCACGCGAGGAGGAACTTCGCTTTCCTTCGTAATAACGCGCGATATCGACGTATCCCCAGCGGGTATCGGACTCGAGGAGTTCTCGAGCTCCTCGAGAAGAGACACGTACCTTAGGTACGTGGGTACTTACGAGGCCGTGGATCGTAAGTAGGCGCGCGACGCCGCGTCATTAGAGAACCGGCCGCGGCTGCTAGATATCCGGTGCGTAACGATTCGCGGGAACCATAAATCGATCGTTTAATTGCGCGCTCCCGGCGAGACGGGGAGGGTTTCGCGGGGCCACCGTGCCCGACGCGTTTCTTGTCCAGTCCTGTGCGCCATCAACGACGCGTATGCAAGCGCGCGTGCAACGCGTGTGTTTGTCTGAACTCGTCAGTCGATCGACGTCCGATCGTCAGAGGTCGAGAAACGAGGAAGTCCCGAGAAGGCGTCCAGGTTCGAAGCTGGTTCTGGATGAAGGTTCTAGACTGTTCGGTGAAAGATTCGATAACCGACTCATTGATCGACGAGATCGAGGGACATTTTTTTTGGTCCAAACTCACATGAGACATCAACTGACAAGATTGAGGGAATTTTTGTTGGTTCAAACCCAGACTAGACATCGCTTGACAAGATTGATGGAAATTATTGTTAGTATAAACGCAGACGACACGTCGACTGACTGTTTGCAGGTTGAATGGGTCGAAGGAAAAAGAGTACCATCCAGTCGCTCATTACGAAAACTGATTCTAAGCTAAAGTGACTTTTACTCAGATTGGTAATGCGAGTGATCGATTCCTCTTGAGGATAATTGATCGACGTCTCAACTGTATGATACACAATACGTCTGTGACGCCTGTGAATTTTGCGAACTTGCATGAATTTTGTTATATCGACGTAAATATCGAAAGCTCGAATCGACTCCTGCAGAATTATTTTCAGAACCTCGTGTTCTGAAACTACTTCTGTTAAAGCAATTCAAGTTAAGCCAGTTGCAATTCTTATCGAATCAATATGAATGGATACGGCTTAGTACGAATAAATAAAAAATGGCGGATCACGTACAGTGACGTTCGCGACGAAAGAATCGCAGAAAAAAGACGTTCATCTCAAGATCGACCGGACGTTTCTGTTGGCGACGACCGAAACTCATTTAGCGACGGTTGCCCTTGGCGGTCGTTAGGTACGAAGGGACCCAAGCTCGTATTTCCACGCGTATTTCTACGATGGCGAGCAAATGGGAGCCAGTCGCTTACCGCGACTTAATTATCGCGTCGATGAATCGTCGGGTCTCGCGCTAATTAAACAAAATTGCGTATCAGCGGGCGAAATAAGCCTAAGAGAATTTCGTAAACTGTATGGTGTCCCGCGTTCGATGTACGTGACGCCAATTTAACCGTCGATATTCTTGGTAAAAGCGCACGCGTTTATTGGCTGGCGTCGGCTGGTTGAAATTGAAACTTTCTAAACATGGAAAACGTTTCTTCGTCCCTCGAGCGCGCTCTGCTTTTTCCCCTAGCCTTCTCTTTATGTATACTACCTCAAACGTGTTAATTGGATCGTTATTCGGGGGAAATTTTTTCGTACGTTACGTAATTTTTGCGTTCGTTTCATTTTCGCGTGCTTCATGGTGGAACGAAGTCGATTTCATAAGAGATCTTGTCTCGTACGGGGAAATCGTCGATGGTCACGAGCCATTGGCAATTATACGGGACGATTAATTAGAATTGACTCGCAACGTGACGAGTATACTCGTCTCGGCGGGTTAAGAGATCGCGTATCCAGACACCAGGGAGGAACTCCGGATCGAAGGAATGTTCGATCGTCGGTGGATCGCCTTCGATCTCGTCTTCTTCTCCACCTTTCCTCCCGAGAGGACGCGACTTAATCGCGCGACTTTCTAAACCAGTTCGAAGCGCGTATTCGAAGGAATAAATCGAGTCGATGCTTTTTCCTCGCCTCGTTATCCGCACGTACCTGCGACAGAATCAAACTCGCGCTCTTCGGTCGCTCGAGTTCTTCGATAAAGGACTCTTGCAACTTGTAACGAGACTTTCTTGCTTCCACTATTTTTTCTCCTTTTCTTGCTTCTCTTCGTCTCGAGGCACCGACATGTCGAATCTTATTAGAAGATCGTGACGCGGTGATTGCGAGATCTTTGTGGGTTCGATTAGTTGTGGGTCTTCAGAGAATTTTGCCGATTAATTTACGAGAAATATTAAAAAGTCCGAAATTCGAGGAATGTGGCGATCTTGCAAAAAGTGTACAAATTATTCTATAAGAAGTTAATCGATTACGATTGTTTCGATACGTTAGAACGGAAGTACGCTTTGATCTCGTATCGATAGCCGTTTCAACTTCACTTCCCGTTTCCTCGTCGCAATAAGTTCGCATCGAGCCACAGATCGGGTTAGGTCGTGAATTACTGCCTAAATACCTACAGTGCTAAACTTGAACGCAACAGCATCGTGCTGCTGAGTCAACCGCTTGTGTTGAATAATGTCCTCCTTGTGGACCAATTCACAGAGATAGTACTGGCGTATGCAATTTCAGACAGACGAATTTTCGAAGAACATTGTCGATTAATTCACGAAATGATAAAATGTCACAAAGAAACGAGGAAGGTGACGATTTTTTAAAGATCGCTCAAGTTATTCCATAGAAGTTAATCAATTACGGCTGTGCGTATACGCGAAACGGAAGCACGCTTTGATCATGTGCCAATAGTCGTTTCTATGCCACTTACGCTTCCTCGTTGCAATTAGTCCGCATGGAGCCAAAGATCGGGTTAGGTCGTGAATTACTGTCGCTAAACTAGAACGCAACAGTATCGTCCCATTGAGTCAATTGCTCGTGTCGAATAATCCTCTCTTTGCGGGCTGACCTAATCGAATAAGACTGGAGTATGCGGATTAAATCTCGTAAATTTTCCTAAGATCTTTCTACTCAATTTATAGCGAAAGAAACTCCTAAAAATGCGAAGAGGCAAAAATCTGTCAGTGCAACGCGTTTGGAATATCGCAGAATCTCGCCAATCAGAGGAAACTCCATGATTTCGCAAAGATTCGTTCTCTCGTCGATTATACGAAAGCGCTTATGGTGCCGGGCTAGTTATCGAAATTTCAATACGAAAGGTAATTTCAAACCCAGGATGTACGTGGTTGGAACGCTATAGGATAAATCCGAAAACCCGGTGGTCGAGTGCCATTGAAAATATTCATAGTAATTTCGTGCGTGCTCGAAACGCGCGTTACATCTACCATTGACATTTACTCGATATCGATTACAACGGTGCGCGTGTAATGCGAAGAGTAATTGTCGTGGAACGGCTCGTCGATTGGTATATCGTTTGATTATAAATAGCCGCTCTGGAAACGTCATGCGTGTGGATATACAGGGTCGCGCTTTGCGCGATAAGCCGGCTGAAAGCGCATCGATAGAGAGATGCTCGTCCGTATCCGGCCTAGGATGGACATTCAAACGCAAAATCTATTATACTTCGCGATGGCAAAATCTGCCCGTGAATACTTTCGAATCTGCTTTTTTGTCAATCGAACAACGTCACGCTTCAACGCTCGAAGGAACACATTGGAAAATTGCTATGCAGCGTACCGATGTCGAAGTATCCTTAGGTCGAATGTTCGACTAACGACGATTAGTTTTTCGAAAAAAAAATGCGTGTCCATCCTGATGCGCACACGCATTGACATTTTGCGTTCGTCGCATCTGGTATGATCGACGTATAGTATATTGGGTCGTCCGGAAAGTTCGTGCCGATTTTGAAGAAAATTATTTTTTGTTCGAAGAAAAAAAATTAATTATATAATATATATAATTATTTATTTTATACATATAATAAAATATATGATAAAAGATATAATTAGCCTGTAGCGACCGCTTAGTATCGTAGCGATCGCTTACTACAAATACGCAGCGAACATTATATCTAGTCGCGGTAGACTAGGGCATAGCACACCTGCCTCAGAAGACCGAGGTTCGATTCCCGGCATGTGGATCCACGACAAATAAAATGCGGAGGCATAACCAACG
>JAITYT010000528.1:1359745-1382947 GCA_025433975.1 Liostenogaster flavolineata
AGACGATGCGCGGTACCCACTTATTAAGAAGTCGAAGTAGGGCGACCTCTTACCAAACCAACACCACGATCCCTACAAGCCTATCAAAACACTGTGTCGACACTGATCTGGCATACATTTCGATAAAAATGAATAAGATTTTGATAAATGTCGAACGACGAACCGATGTAAAATGATTCGACTCGAGGAACAGTGGACGGAAGGTAGCAGGTTCGTCGACCGTTTACTTATTATTTACGACGGAGAATGGCGTGCGCGGCTTGTACTCATTATACGGCGCTGCTCGATGGACCTTATACGTACTTTAATTAGTAATTATCTTGCGTCGGCAAGGAGCGACGACGACGACGAGGACGAGGACGCGAACGAGGAGGCGCGCATCGTCCGCCCACCCGCGAAATCGTCCTCCGCTTCTCTAGCCGCGTAGAGGCGGATTGCATACGTGGAGAAGCAAAAAGGAAATGTAAACGAGGAAAGACGAAGGCGTAATTAACTCGAGAGCACGAAAGCGATGATTTTCGATGTACGTGGTCGGCGATGGTGGGCTACTTCTCGAGCCCTTGTAATTCTCCTTTTTTGTCGAGTATCGATCGTCCCTTCGTACCTGCGCACGTTCACGCGTGTCTCAATCCTCGTACGTCGGTCAGAACTCGTGTACGTGTGCCTCGATCCATTTACGTGTCTCCGAATCCATGTAAGCGTGCTCGAATTTAATGCGTGTACCGTTTAATAATGCAGATTTTATAATCGAAGAAAACACGACGATCTTTCCCCCTGCTCGTAAACCTGTTTCGAAGAAAAGTGCTCGGAAATTGTTTGTCGAGCAACTTTTAACCTTTCCGCGAGTTCTTTCTGAGTTTGACACGCATCTTGGTCGAATAATGCTTCTAATTGCTTGCGATTGTTGGTCTTCGAACTTTTCCGATCGACCTTGGCGTTCTTTGTCATTCGTCGTCGAGATCGTCGCTTTTAAATCATCGAAACTAGCGTTTGCGAGTACCTTTTTTTTTAAACGAAATAGTAAGTTAAAATTTCCCGCAAATGGTCTTTTTTGGCACGGAATTCGATCTTTTTAACCGTAAACGTACCTATGACGTTAAACACCTTTAGAAAATTTGACGAACAAGGTTTCGAAGCTCGCTGCCAATACAAGGAAATAATGTACGCATAAAATCGCACATACGCGCGTAACTGCATCTATTTAAAAAAAAACCCGCATTATTAACCTACTGATACATATATGATAAGCAATGAATGCATCTGTGTGTTTATGAACGCACGCATATGTGCGGAATACGCGTGCACGCGACTACGAAAGTCGTGGCGAACACGTACATCTACGTGTACGGAGCGTGTACGTAGATATGTACGTTGTACATACTCGACGTGTTACGACGTGCAACGTCGGCGAATAACACGCGACTCCGGCCTCGGTTTCGCGAATATAATCGAGATCGCTCCGTTAGAACGTCGTGTGCAATCATTAATCTCAACGAGATTACGCGACGAGAGTACCTACGACGTGGTTACCTACGTATAATATATTCGTTTCATTCATATCGATGTTACGAGGGCTGCGACGTTACGAGATCGTGTCTCGTATCCGTGGTAACGCGAGGTTACGCCTCGATTCACGTACGAGGTCGATCGCGTCCGTCATGTAAGCCGTTGCGTCGACAATGTTGCTCGCCTTTCGTTTTGTTGGATTGTTTTTTTAGTTAGGTTCGCTTGGAATTATCTTTCGAGGAGTGTCAGGTTTGCTTCTGATAATATTGCAAAATCTGTGTTCTTTCGCAGGGGATTTCGTGGCGAGTAAAACGAGGAAACTTCGGTTAATGAAATGCGATTCTTGGGATTTAACTTAATCCTTTTAGTGCCAGACGCATTGAAAACGCTCTAAAGACGTGGTTGCGTGTAAAAGCGCGGTTGAAACTTATCGATTGTTATTAAAAACTCGCGAGTAATGTATTCTACCGGAAGTGATATGTAGAGATCGATTTCGTTAATTGAAAAGTGATTATTTATGGCAACGAAACGAAGCATGTACTAGGCGGGATACGAATGCCGTTGTGTTTATGACCACTGATTTGGTTGGTGATTTATTTTAGGTAGGTTCATTGGTAGTGATAATAAAAAGTAACAAACAATAAACG
This sequence comes from Liostenogaster flavolineata, assembly GCA_025433975.1. Classification (NCBI taxonomy): domain Eukaryota; kingdom Metazoa; phylum Arthropoda; class Insecta; order Hymenoptera; family Vespidae; genus Liostenogaster; species Liostenogaster flavolineata. The sequence continues at coordinate 1,361,899 of JAITYT010000528.1, forward strand.
TAAAGTCTACAGCGGTGATTCAAACAATTTCTAAATCTCTCGAAAACAAAAAATTTGCGTTGTTTATACGAACACAGTCGGATTGGCATACTTTTCGATGTCGTAAGATTATTCGCGAATTATATCGGACAGAGAACTTGATTTTTAACAAAAGTTACTTATTTCAATTAAGATTATCGTTTGATAACGGATTCGTTCATTACTTAAACGATTAAAAGAAAGATATAATCGATAAATCAATATTGTCTTTTCTATATTTTGTTATATTCGAGGAAGTGGCCTGTGAAAGATAATAGTTAAAGTAATGCTATCGTCGAGGAACACAATTTATCGATACAATAAATAAGACACGAACACGGTATCATTGTGCAAATTGCGACGTCGGTCAATAAGCCATGCTTTGTTTTTTATTATTAAATTATAATAGAGTTTATATATAATTGTACATAATTATATATAGCTCGTGTACACTTACCCGATGTATCGAAGAGGCAGGAGAGGTAATGAACGCTCGGCAGGTCTTCGGTGTTGCAGCGCCTCGTAGTTCCATCCATAATTGCACTTTGCATCGCTACGCTTCACTTTATTGCACTGCACTACGCGACGCGACGCGACACGACACAAAACAGGCGTCGGAATTACGAATATTACTTCAGCGATGTTCACGCGTCGATGATCGGCTACGAACTGACATTGTTTAGGAACTGACGCTGTAAGACACCTTGATCGACCGAAATAAAAAAAAAAGAGAGTTTCGCAGTTCGATGAACTGTTGTTGTTGTCATTTTGATAGTAAACCAATTATAAAAGCTTCTATAAAAACTCATCTCGTTTCATTTTATTTTTGTTATTGAAAAACACTTGCATGAACAAAAAATGGTCTCTGACAACTGAGTTTTCACGGTTAATTGTTTCTACTTCGACATGACAAAAAATATTTACCATTGTCGACAACGTACTTAGTCATTATTATTGCTGTCATTTTGATAGAAAATCAATGATAAAAATTCTTATGAAAACTAAATGGGCTTAAAGCACTAAAAGGGTTAAAGAACGCACTTATCGTAAACTTCTGTCCAATTATTATTATTCGTCGATTAATTCATGATTATACGAATTACTCGCCGTTTGAAATTAGAGCTGGGACTTTACGTTCGTTTCTTTCAAATTCGCATGACATCCAAAGTTTGTCATAAGCGATAAAAACGTTCTTTCCATTGTAGCTCCGTTTTTAACTTTTATCTCCAATTAGATAACTGTGGATCGTTCCCTTAGAAACGCCATCTCGCGACTTCGTTCGTTTTAAAGTTGTCCTACGAAGTTAAGAATTCGTCGTGACGCACGGTGTAACCAAGCGATCCGTTAAATTACACGAAGATACATCAGACAATACCATACTCGACTCGTAGTTGGTACGCACAAGATAATGGAGTTTACCGCGACGAGGGAAACCCGTGCAGCCACTCGTACGTGTTCACCTGTCCTCCATTCGCGAGTATCGCGACGCCGTAACTCCGGAAGCTGCACTTTGGTACCATATGGTCTTCAAAGTTGATGCGGTGTTTGCACGCGTCCGCGCTTTCCCGAGTTCCTGTGCCGGTGCTTGCGTTGCCATTGTCAACTTGTTGCGAAGTTGTCATTAACGCTGCTCCGTTATATCCGAGGAACACGCTAGTTTCCTCCGTTAATTTCCTTCTAATTTAATTTCTTTAACCAATCGATGGAAAGTAACGATAGCGCGTCGTGCTTTTCGCGAGTGCAAATATGCGAGGAAAATTTCCGTCTTGTATTTCTTCCGTCAGAGAGAACAAGAGAGAAAGAAAGTGAGAGAGAGAGAGAGAGAGAGAGACGATCTCTTCGAGGACCTGATTTATTCCCGTCGAAATATCGAAAAGAAAAATCTTTATTTTCGTCATAAATCGACTAGGAGCACCCGTACGCAGAGGAAGTCAGAACTTAGGAATTGCATAGGGCTGGAAAACTGCGGTACGAGTAAACGTCGAAAGGTAATCACGTCTGGTGTTGGCACGTAGATTTTCGCAGCTGTTGCGTCCAAGCAGTGACGCGTGCGAGCGCCTGTTGCGTAACGTAAGGTGACTGACAGTCGAATTCATCGAGTGCGTTCGCGTGAGTAACGGTACAGCGCGAGATATAAAAACGACGAAAGGACGAAAGAAGAAAATAAAAAATCGTGATAAAAGGCGATTAAAAAAAAAAAGAAAAAAAAATGCAAAAACGGACAGAACTTTCCGATATAATTTATCGTTCGGTAAGGATTACGTACGATAGGGAAGGAAGAGCTTTTTTTCGTACTTTACACGAGGATTCAACGTTTCTTACGTTGGAAATCCATCCCTTCGTGGCACGAGTCTCTCCTCGCGACTTGTCTCCCTCTCGATCGGCCCTTCGTCGATGCGTATCTCGAGGATGGATCGCGGAGGCACCGCTTATTCGTCATCGTCGTCGCGGAATCGATGTACGCGCGTTAGCATCAGCATTTTTCCTTAGCCGCGCTCGTGGCGCGTCTTCGTCTAAAATCCTTCGCGTTCGCTTATTCTCTCGGCGTGCAACGTAATTTATCGCGCTACTCGCGACATGGGAATAGGGTATCGCGGTCCTGTGTACGCACGGCTTCCTTGTTATTAATCAAGATACATCGAACGGGTCCTCCCCTTCGCCACCACGTTTTCAGGCTTCGATAAGTTATTGCATTCAATGCAAATACCGCGTGTCCGCGGCGCGCTCCACGGTAGAGCCCTCGCGATGTAGCCTATGAATTTCAGAAAAGTCCCGAATCCTTCCTTGCCCGCTTGCTCTCCGTCCACTCGATAATCCGACGAAAGATCGATTCGACGATTAGCCGATCCACGTGGTACGATGGAGAGCGTTCCTTCTCTTAAGATTTTTTAACCTTTTCTAGCTGGATCTTCTTTTAAATTAAAAAAACCTAGGCTATTTCTAATACTTTAGACGATGAATTCGTTTGTTACAATAGGGTAAAATAAAAGAATTTATTTGTTTTTTACTTTAATGCAAAGCTACTGGCTGGGACACTTGAGTTAGGTCGTCAAGGATGAAATTTGAGTTATTAATAATCTTTCTGCAAATTTTATCTCTGACGACCTGATATATATGTCTAATGGATGAGTGGTACGTCGCGTATTCGTGTTTTTATTTTCGGTTTCAATCGATGCTTGAAATTAGTACGTAACTTTGTTGACAAATTTCGTTGACGATTTTTATTTCGACCCACGTATCTCCAGGAAAATCTTTCTCTTTTGCGTAAGATTCTTTGGAAGAACTTAGTTCGGAGCTCTTTTGCAAAGGAGAACTTCCAATCGGTAAATATACTATATCTTCGGACTCTTCGGTGCAAGTTTCCGTGCTCTCGTCGAAGATTTTAACTAGTGCGTCGTATGTAACCTCGTCGAGAGATTGAATCGCCGTGTATCGTAGGTTTTTTTCAAGTTTTCGCAACTCGAAGTAAGCTCGAAGTATTTGTTGACGTTCCATTCGCAAAGTTCGCGACGTTGCACGAGAAAAACTTCTGCTTTGAGCTTTTTCCGCCGTTCTCCTCACTCCTTACTTTCGTTTCTTAGCATCGACGAAATATTTCGTTTTAATCGTGCTTCGAGATGGAGTCCGATTTTTCCCGAGCATACAAAGGCGCTTATCGCAACGTGGTAATTTCCATTCGAGTAGTTCTCCAATTTGTTTGATCGTTCGAATGTCAAGATATATTACAAAATATTCCAAGAGAATTTATAATAAAAATTTAATTAGTCCTTGCATAGTGTTAAATCCATCGATTTAATTTATTACAACATATTTAATCAATTCGAAGAACTTTATTTATGCCATGAAATTCCTGCAACTTCTTCGCGCGTCGATCGGTCGATCGACGATCGAAACGTTCATTCGAGCTCAGGAAAATAAACTCGAAGGAATAATATCGCCCCAAGAGACGAAATAATTCGTCCGTGATTCGCAGTGCGTTAGGCTCCAATATTCCTCGATACGCCCCTGTCTAAAAGGCAGTCGAAGATGCTGTCCGCGTCCAAGGTTAGCCAGCTCGTATTTGCATTATATTTTAGAAACCGCTTTGTATGTTTATCGCGAGGCCGGTCGGTCGAAATGGTCGCCACCACCGCCTTTAAACATTTCTCTTGCACAAATACGTTAAACGCGGGACGTCATTCCTCGCATCGATTAACATTTTATTATTTAAGCACGGCCTGGAATCGAAAGCATCGTTTTGGCGTTTAATTTTAACTGCGAAGAGCTTCGATGAAATATATTTCACAGTTGCAAGAAAAATGATTGACGAAGTTAGCAAATTAGACAGAATTTTGTTCTAAAAGCAGTGAAAAGACCTTTTTCTCGAGGTTAAGGGATCAATCGCAGATGAAATATCCGATGAATTTGGAAATTCAACGCGTAATACCATGGTCGGTGTAGCATTCGAGGCAAGGTGCGACTGTAAATTCTGTAAAAAGCTCAAAGAGCGCGGAATCATAATCGTCGATTAAAGGCGGAAATTAGTCGACGAGAATCGAATAAGGAGCCTACGATACGGTGGAAAGTTCCGACTTTTGCCATAATTGTAATTTCACGGTAGGCTCGTAAAAGAAATGATAAAAAGGCTGGAATTCTTGTACGGCCGCCGATAAAATACGTTCTTATGGTCGTTAACGAGAAACTTGCCTGGCACGAGGTAGGGTAGGCCGCGGGTCCCTTGCCAGAGATTTAATCGGACCGACCGAATATCTCGAATCCAGGGTCCATCGTTGTAATCTTGTGTAACTTTCGAGAAAAGGAGAAAAAAAATGGAGACTTCGATCGATACTCGTCGAATTGTCGTCTCGATTTTTCGGATTGAGACTTCTTCGTTGCTAAAAAAAAAAAATCAGAAAAAAGTCAGCATTTCCCTTGTCTTGATGGGATTCAGGGAATTAACAGATACGAGATAATTCCAGAGGAAATTTGAGAAATTAAATAAGCGATTAAAATATTCTTCGTTCCTCTTCGTTACCGATCAAAGAGCACGAGCACAGGCTGAGATCTGCTTTTGTTCAACATCCATTGAATTTGAAGATAATAAATAATAATTTAAGACGAATGACCACGCGATATTTTGCGATACCAGGCTCTTTTTACAAAAGTACCTCCTACGTTCGAATAAATCTATAAAAACGTCGACTCGCCTTTCGGGACTTGGCGTCTCGACTTCGACTTTCGCTAGCCTTAATTGACAAGCGGCGCACAATCGTCGCGACGATTCGCCTCCGTCAGCGTCGAGGCGCATCGATTCTCGCAACACGACCGCTGCACGACGAACTTTGCATTAAAATGCCCGCAAAGACACCGAAGAAGTCGAAACTTCCCGGAAGGGGGATCGAGACGGCGAAAAGTTCGACGAGAGTCAAGAAGACATCCAAATGGCCCTGCCGATGAAAATTCTTTGCTCTTTTTGCCGCGATATCGACTAATTAAGGATCAGTCCGAGAAGATTCGGCCTGCGCTTTTAAAGACGTCTGAGAATCCCACAGTCTGTTTCGAGACGATCGACGAGAGTCGGCGCTCGTCGATTCATCCAGGCTGAGATTTCGTTTCGACTTAGCCTCCACGTCGATGAATTCGCTCTCGATGCGAAGAAACGTGCCGACAGGGCGATACGAGCTCGAACAAGCGGAACGCCGCCTGGAAAATAGATCGGATAACGCGATACGAGTTCGACTTCGAGCGTGCGATAGTCAGTGCCAATTTTCGAAACACACTCGATCGGATCATTCGATAATCCGATAACCGAGGCGTCCTCGATTGTACAGCAATTTCTTGTACAGTGTCTCGGTTTTCTTCGCTCGATCAAAGAGTTAAATTCTCATTTTCAGAGTTTCGACCCCAACGTCGACGTGACGAATATTCTGCATTTATGCGGTCCGATCTTGCATCTTGTAACTTCAGCTTGTATCTCGTAACTTCGATCGAAATTACGTTGAATCGGATTTAATTGCGATTCTGCGTTCGGTTTGTATCTAACATCGATACGTTCGTCGTTCTACTTCCTCGTGGTACTTCTCTCGAAAGCGCAAAAAAGGATCGTTAGAGATGCTTATCGGCGATTAAAAAGCCACGGCACGTAAAATCGTCGGCAAGTCCCCGGATAAAGAACGTCGAGGTGCTCGTAAAGAAAAGAGGGACCTATCGAGAGCACGTGTCCAGCGCGTTATCGAGCGATCGACCACCGTTACGTTTATTTGCGAACGACGAAGACAACGCGACAGAAAGGATCGATGCTGGACCGCGATAAGAGGATTCGAAATCCTTCGGCCGATCGGTGAACTCGAGCGTACTTACGCGAGTAAGAGGAGGACGAGGGGAAGAAGATCCTCGTTCGATCGAGGTCGGGTCCTTTTCCTCGCGGTAGGTTGGTTTCTCGTTCTCGTTTGCAAATAGAACGGACCACTCGCGAACGACGACGATTCGCTCTGGAGAAACGACTTGCCTCGGCGAGGAGGAAAATGCGAGAAGGAGGAGAAGGAAGAGGGGAAAAGAATGAGGAAAAAGTTAGTAGGAGGAGAGGAGAAATACGAGGAGAATATGAAGAGAAATAGGAATAAGGAAGAAATAAGAAGGAAAAGGAAAGGAGTAGGAGGAAAATGAGGAAGAAAGGAGGAGGAATACGAGGAGGACGAAGAAGAGAATAAAGAGGAAAGAAGGAATAGCGGAAAGGTGAAAAGAATGAGAAAAGGATTACGAGGAAAATGAGGAGTAGAAGAGGTGGGATACGAGGAGGACGAGGAAGGGACGAGGAATGGAGGAAAGGGGAAGAGAAAGGTGCCTCTTGCTCGCTCCCAGCACTAAAACTTAGCCTTTACGACTGGTACGCGATATTCACGGCTTCCACGGAAACCAAGACGAAGGGATTGAACGCGTCTTCGACGTTTATCCGGCATGGCGTTACCGCGTCGAACAAAGAACTCAGACGCCGCTGTCGAAGCGACGAGGCGCGTCGATCTTTTGTCTTTCCACTCGTACCGTTTGCTCGTTCCTCTTCGTCTTATTCTTCGATCGTCTGCGTCCTCCTTCGTTCGTCCAGATATTTTGTTACGTGCTTTCACGTTTTCCGTATCCCTTTTTTTTCTGAATGGAAAAACTTGGGAACGATTCCATTTAAATCGGATCGAAAAAACGACGTATTTCCGCGATTTTCGATTTTGGCCATTTTACGTTATTTTAAGATTTTTAAAAAACGAATAGATCGTTTTTTCTATGGTTTTTCTTCTCGTCAACGTCGCGTTTCGGTTGAAAAATCTATTTAAACTGCTTTAAGCTTTTAATGCAGACGTTTTAAAAGCTCTTTATTTTTACGCCGCAATCGCGGTGAGCTGTTCGTCCGTAGATCATCGAATAAATTTGCAGAAGAGGGTTTTATTAAGAAGAATACGTGGGATACGGAGGATTAAGGAGGAACTTTTGCTCGAATCACCAACGCGGATCACGCTAAACCTGTCCACGTTATTCACCTACTACGCATGTATCGCGGTACGATCTTGTCGTAAGGATTTATAACGTGGAATAATCGCTGCGGAGGAGAAAATACCAATATCGATGGGTTTCTCTCGTGTCGTGCCCCCGTCTTATCCTTCTTATCCCTGTGTCTCTTAGAAATCGCCATTAAGACGTTCTCGATTTCTCGTTTTTCTGGCATTTTTCTCGCGCTCAAACGTGTCACGCTATCGAGCTTACGCGTGTAACATCGCGTTTGTATCGGTGTACTGACTGCAGTATTTCACCGGGAGCAGGGTCGTAGCTACCGATCTAGTAGCGAGAGAATTTTCGTGGAGCCACGATAGATCCCAGAACAGCGAGAGAATAAATAATCTTGGGTAGCCTCGATTCGATGAAGACTCTAGGATGAAAACGAAATGAGAAAGGATTTTAAACGGAAAACTGGATCGTTCTATCGGATATAACGTTTCGTTTTATTTATATTTATTAGGTCCACCGGGAAATTCTGTCCGCTTTAAATTAAAAGAAACCAATAAGTTTTCGATATATTCATCGATTAATATTTACCGAACAATATAATTTTTATCGTTACTAACCATCTTTTCGCGTATATATCGAGCACGTAAAAAAGAGGTTATAATAAAGAGTTAATGTTGAAATTTGAGATGACGTTTTAGACGGAACTTTTCGGTAGACATAATACATAATAATATAATGTTTAATATTGCGTTTGTTTTGTACTGTTCACGTATTTCATCGCGAACAAACTGGTAGCTCCTGGATAAATTCTACAATTTTCATGAATTTTGATAAATTAAGGTAAGAATCGAGAGGATAAATCGAGACAGGTGGCGAATCGACGACGAATCTAGAATGAAAATACAAAGGACAGAGGATGAGTCGATTGTAGACGGAAAAGAGAATCGTTCTACGAGGGAGAAAATGTAGAATCGTGCGATATTGCGTTTGTATCTCTAGTAACAGTCGTGTTTCATCGCGCGCAAGCTCGTTGCCACTGCATTCATCTTTTTATAATTTTCGTGGATCTCGATGAGTTCAAGGGAGGATCGAGATGATAAATCGAGACGAGCCACGAGTCGTGAGACGAAAAGAACGGGAAACGAGGGTCGCTTTTACGCGGAGACGCGGAAAATTGAATGATCATAGAAGGAAAGAGAATGGTTTTACAGCGTCTAACGTTGAAGCTCGACACGCTCTGGAGGTTACGCGTGTAACGCCACGTTTATATCCATCCCGACTTTCGTATTTCATCGAGAACGAAGTCTCATCTACTCCGTGCTCGTAGAAAAATCTTCTTCAATTTTCTCAGGTCTTCGCGAGACTGCAGCGCGTCGCGCGAATAAATCGAGTCAAATCGCGAATCGCGTACAGCTTCCAGGATGAGAGCGAAAAGGAAGCCGTTCGTAGGCGGAAAACTGGATCATCCCACGTGGAAGGAAATCGTCTTACCGGAAGTAAGAGAAGACGAGCTGGAGGTTGCTCGCGCCTGTGTCCGCGCTGTTTCCTCGTGCCGCTAGGAAAAGCGACTTCGTCGATGTCGCGCTTAAGCGAATCGTGTGTACGCTTCGTTACACTTATTTACGACGTTATGTCCACATAAATAACGCGGATATAGGTGTACCCATTTTGCTCGAACGAAGTGCATAAATCGCGGGTCACCGTGACGCGTGCGCGCAGCAAGCGCACGGAATACGACCCGGAGAGACGCGCAGCAACAATTCCAGTCAATCTGGCGTATCTATCGATATCTCGAATACCCGGATGTTCGAGCTGCGTACGTCGCAGATGGACTTTTAACTTCGTACAAATTCGAAAGTAGCGAATCGTTATTCCGTACGAATTCGATTGTCTCGTTTACTATAGAAGAAAGAGACGCCAATGAAACGTCGATCTTCTTTGTGCAACCGCCTACGCGATTCATTCAAAAATGGACTCAAAGACTCCGAGATAAATATTGCGAACCTAATGAATTAATAGCTCGTAAATTACTCTTTCGATGGTGTACAGATTCGTCGAACATAAAGTTGGTATCGTTAATTTAAACGATACATCGAGAACATTGTAATTAATTAATCAATCAGCTAATTAATTTCTTCATTTATTCAATATTCTATCATCTGCTCCCCTTTACCTTTATCGTTCCCTTTACATCGTAAATCCATACTGTTCCTCTTTGAAGTACTTAAGTATACTATTTATACTTGGATTGGCCTTTGATATGATTTCGACGTTCTTTCATATTCGTCCTGTCGACATTGGCGATCATCTTTCCACACCTACTGGACAAACGTCCAGTACTAATGGATTGGAACTCGTGCATTTGTAATAGAAATAAATAAGTAAAAAGAAATCGTTTCTCGGAAATTCCAGCTAAACGATAGGATAATTGGCTTCGAATCGGCTTCCATCACGGATGTAAAGAGACGCGCTCGACGGCGAAACGCCGTACGAAATTGAAACGTATGCGAGCGCGTGGGCGTAGAAAGTGACGTCGCGTGGACAAGTGCATCGTTGGAACGTCGAGGATGGTCACGATCTACGCGGAACATCAGAGAAATTTGGAAGTCGAGAAGGCGAAACAGCACGAAAAATTTCGGTAATGTTCGCTCTCGTCGGATCTCAGGAGCGAATAATTTATGAAATTGACCGAATCTTCTCTCAAGATCTATTCGCTATCGATTCGATGGAGGAAGGATTTCTCGCGCCTGTTGGCCTCCGTCGTCGAGGTTCGAACGCTCGAGCGTCGAGTAAATCAGCGACTCTCGCGTCCGCTCGTTTGACATCTCGTTCTTTGGCTTCTCGTAATTCACGACCGCGGAGAATAGGGAGCGCGGAAAGAATCGCGCCAATCCGTAGAACGATTTACGGTTTGTTTAAGCTGTATCGTGGCTGTCTCTCAACCGGACGTATTTATTTCTTCGTAATCCCGCGTTGTAACACCTTGATGTTCGCTTTCGTAAGAACCCTTGGTAAAATTGTAAAATTGATTCGAGCACCGAACAATCGTACGATGCGTGAATTCGATTTTTCATTCAAATTTTATGTAATCCATCGCGTGAGAAATTGCGCAAACATTTCATACGTCTATTTTGATTAATCGAGATTTTTTCTATGTTTGAAGAAAAATAGTAGTAATTGTTCAACATCGAGAAATTGTCGAAGGACGACTTCCGTAGAGGACGTATTTATTTTCTTCGTAATCCTGCGTTGTAACGCCTTGACGCTCGTTTTCGTAAGAATCCTTGCTTTATTGTAAACTTCATTTTTTATATACTTTAAATAATTCGTATACACCTATGTCGAACGATCGATATTTTCACTGTTCTGAAAAAAGAAAACGCTAACATATGTTCGTTCGTTAAAAATGAACGAAGAGGAAGAATACGCATCGTAAAATCGCGTGTAAAATTGCACGGACACTTTGCACACTGGAATAAAAAATAATAACGATTATTTACCATCTAGAAACGAATGAAAAATATATACTGGGATCTCTGGTAGAAAGGCGATCCTTTCGATCGAGAGAATTCACGAGTGGATCGACCAAGTGGTAGACCAACACGAGCGCATCGAGGAATATGAAATTCACGAGCGATCGGCCGAGCGAACCGCGATGAACTCGAAATACCGTTGCGATCGGTGGGCGACGAACGTTGCTCAAGACGCGTACAGGTGTACAAAGGACGGCATTCGAGGGGCGAATAGCACGGGCTTCGCACTCGATGATCACGGCTCGCTGCCTCTCGCTTCACTCTCGCGCCTTAACCGAGAGAGTAAATGGCTCGCGTCTTTCAAGAAGGACGAACTCTTGCGTCCACCGTTCGTACGCGTGGGAGTTCGAGGGACAGTTCGAAATTAAAATCGGTCGAATAACTCGTAATCGCGTGGTCGAGTGGGAGTCGAAACGAACGGTCGATTGGACGATCGTATCTCGAGGAAACGGTTCGAATGGATTAGAAAATGTCACCGTCGACGCGCTTTCTACGAACGTGTCACTCGAGAAAATGAGATCTCACGGAAGATGCTCTGTGTTTTACGTCGCGATCGGCTGGTGCAAGGGTTACGACGGCTTTCGACGTCGTTGAGACCAATCGAATATTTTTAATGAATTTTTCTAACTACTTAATTTTTCGTATTCTTCATCTTTTTCTTGTCATCGATGGAAAAATTCTTGTATCGGCAGACGGTTCAGAAACGACAAATTAAATTCGATAAAGGGACGATACAAATTTATTCTCGATATAAGTTTTGACCTAATACGTATGCGTATTATTATCACGTGTACGTTTCTTAAATAAAAAAATTATTATTCTACGAGAGGAATCGAACTGCGTGGTTTCGTTTTAAGATAGTTTAAAACCATTTCGCGATTTGATTCTGGCAAGCTGTGTAATTCGGAGGGACACGCGAAAGGAGCTTCGAGTAAACGTTGACATTATGTATTTGCTTTCTGGCACGCGTAGATGGAAGTTGATACGCGAAGGAGCTTCGAACCTTCGATGTGGGCGCCTTGGACGTTGCTCAATTCACCAGAACAGGTGTGTTCTGAACGCGATCGCCACCAGAACGGATTCAGTCCGCGACAGCCCACGCCTGATTAGCATCGCGTGGGTTAAGCTCACAATTGTCGCTCTTCCGGCGCGGCTTTTTCCTCCTTTTCTTGGCTCGATCGCGCACTGACTTGAATTTAAATCTGTACGTTGCTCGACGTCGTCGGCCACCCCGAAGTGAAAGTGCAAATCAATGATCGTCAGATCGTACCGTCCAATTTTTTCCTCGCGAGACGTTCCGAACGAACGTTTAGATTCTCGTCAGGACGTCTTTCGAAAAAGTCCAAGAAGCATCGCGTGGATTTGTGAGATTTTTAGTTCGTCTTTTTACGAATCTTATTTATCTGAGAAGGTACTGAAACGTACTATGAAACATGCTTCGACTTGTTGTTAGTAAAAGAACGAAGATGTAACGATTTATTTGAATTCTCGTTAGGACGTCTTTCGAAAAAGTCGAAAAACCATTACGTGAAATTGTAAGATTTTCAGTTCTTATTTTATGAAGCTTAGCTTTCCCAAAAATACCGAAACGTTCCGTGGATAATGATTCGATTTATTATTCGCAAGAGAACAAAGACGGACGATTTATTTGGCCTCTTTTTCACTAGAACGTGCTTTAAAACAGTCCAAAAAGTATTGCATGGACTTGTGAAATTTCCGAGCTCTCCTTCGCTGTATGCTCCTGCATGTAGCTTACTCTTTCCAGAGAACACAGCAACGTTACGGGAACTATAGAGAGCGATAAAGTGTGCGTCGAGTCTTTTGTAACGAGAGGATTATCCCTTCGACGTTAAGCTACGTTCGATGGTATCCGATGCAACTCTTTTCATTACAATAACGTCCTCTTCTATCGCTCGATTTGCAAGCTGCATCGGCTCGCCAACAACGTCATTCGAGGAAACTATCGAGCCAAGTTCACTCGCTCTATTACTCAGAATCTCGATCGAGAAATCGATCAAGGGCTCCACGCCCGTTTGTCACTGTCCAACGGCAAAGGGTTGATCCGTAATAACGCGCCTCTCCCTCCTGCGATCAAAGGAAAAATGAAATTCCGTCCTGAAAACTGGTAGCGTGATCGCGATTCAGCGTCGCGTCGTCTGGACAGCAGTCAGCAGCGCGACGTATTCTTCGCCTTATTATTACGACTACCTATGAAAAATGAATGTCCACGAGAAATCTCATTTGTCCAACCGTCGAATCCAGCTGCTAAGATCGAGAGAGAGATCGAACAACGAGTCCAGTCGAGCTTTTCTCACTGGACTCTCGAATGTTCGCAATTGCAATTGCCGATAAAGGAAATACGCGCATTAGAATTCCATAACGCGTTCGGAGGATCAATTGAACTCGTTTGAATTTACAAAGGCACGGATGGGCGTTTAACCAGAACGCGGTTTGCGTTGATCGACTGACATTTGTTCCTGTCGCAATTGCGCCGCCAGCGGACGATTCGTTTCACGCGTGAACGTGATCTCGTTCGGCCCAGAGCGACGTTCGAAGAACGAGAAACAATGCGAAGGAGAATGACAACCGAACGATTTCGAACGAAGCTCCTCGAATTTCAAGTGTAAAATTGATGATTCGAGCGGAATTGATTATCGATGCTAATTGGCGCTCGCGGAGTGACTTGTTCCATCTTCGTCGGCTCGTAGAGGATCGAGCAGAACCAGTAACAGAGCTGGACGTTTCGATATTACGATATCAATTTCCGCCAGTTCGATTTGACGTCTTTCCAAGTCGATCGTTTCTTCCTCGTAAAGCTGTCTGGTCATTGAAATTACAGCCTCGATCAAGGTCGAACCATCGTGCCAAAAGTGACGTTGGAAAACAAATTAAGACTCAATTTTATTAGGTTTATAAAATATAAATTGATGAGACAAATAAAAAAAAAAAAGAATCGTCAGACTCTTACGACTCAGAGACAAGTATACGAAGCGAGAGATAAGAACAAGATCGAAAACGAAGAAACGAATGGTCGAAACGTCGATGGAAAAAAAACGATCGAGTTACGAGCAGCAACGAGAAAGAGGGTGAAGGGGATATAAAAGGGACAGAGCAAGAAATCGTTAGAAATTAAACGAATACCAAAGTCGAAGACAGTTACGCCGCGAACACTGTTAATTATAATGATCGATCGTTACACGAGCGACATCAATTACACAAATTACCAAAGTATCCGGTGTACGGCGATGCAACGATTCCAGCCGACTCAGCGACTGGTGGACGAACGTAGATCGTTACTCCTTTCAAACGATTCTCGCCGCGTTAATTCGTTCGGCGTGGCTCGTTTCGATTCGAACCTCACAATTGGATTAACGTAATTACAACGTTGCTGCCGCAAGTCGTGAGGTTTCTCGTTAGTTCGAGACCGACGACGGAGGGAAAGAGGAGCAGCTTCGAGGCCGAAGGTTCGCTCTGAATATACGCGCGTACGATCGTTTTCCTTCTGCTCGATCTACTCCTTTTTTTACTCGTACCCGAGAGTAGCCATTGGCGGACATCGAACTCGCGTTTTCATCGCGATGCGCTCGCACGTATGCGTATAAGATGCATACAGGGTGTTCCTTGAAACATTCTCAACTCTATTTGATCTTCGGAACACACCTTTCGTCAACTGCGATGGCCCTGTGACGTTTTGGACTCAGTCCTAAGCGTTACGAACGGTACCTTTTATCAAGGAAAATTTTGAAGCAAATTGTCTTTGACCAATAGCGTCTCGATCACTCTTCAATCTAATTACTCCCAATTAATTCAATAGTTTCATCATTTTTAAACCACGACTACTCGTCACCGTTAAAGCTCATCTTTTTTGCTACCAGTGTTCGGAAGAGGTCGCTTTAACCGGTAATTTCGTATTTTTTATTTTTTTTTAGTAAATCTCTTCCCTTACGAGGCTAGAAATTTCTCTCTCAACATGCAAAGAACGAGCACGTCGTGTAAACTCCAAGTGTTCTCGACATCCCTCGGCGCACAAAGTCGACAAAGTCGACGGCTCTATCTCAAAACCATAATCCTTCCTTCGTCGTACGTGCAGTTAGCCAACAATTTGCCCGCGCATTGTTCTACGTGATCACGATCGTCGGAAACTACGATTCTAACTGGAAAGACCGAGTGTACGCGGCACGAGGTCAGGAAGATTAATCATCGTCAACGAGCAGTTCCCCCGTCGATTTCGATTTCCATGGTCAGTTGGATTCGTCTCGCGGTTCCATCCTGTCCGTCCTTCCGGTCGATCGGACGTATCGATCACCCAAGCGGGTTCAACTTGGTTCCCTCCGCATTCCGAGCGATCGTCGAGTGCGCGAGGGAAAGTCAACGCGATTCGCATGGCTCTCGTGATAGCCGGGAGCGGCGCAAAATCTCAATAGGTTTCTCGGAATCGGTCCTGACAGGCGGAGGAGAAGGTACGCCTATTGGCGTCCTCGGTGTCGAGTACGACTGTCTGAGTCCCTCGTCGTCGTCGATGTCGTCAGAAGAGAGAGAAAGAGAGAGGAGAGAAGACGTTGAATCGAACCCAGAAAAAACGAAATGGCACGGGTTAGAACGAGCTGATGGAAAGTCGGAGTGGAGGAGAGGTTGCGAAGGTTATAAAGAAAGATCGAAAAGGTGGGAGAGAGGGAGAGTAGGAACGAAGGGGAAGAATTGAAGAAAGGAAAACAGAAGACGCCTAGAAATAATACGCGAGGTTTGTCTTGTCGCCTTTCCACTCTCGTCAATGATTTTTTTCTCTTCTGTGTCTCATTCTCCGGTGACGCGAGTACGTCCGTACGTACGTCGTATAGTACGTATATTTTTAAGCGCAGCTCGTAATCGAGAGGCTGCCGGGTTATTGTATCGCGTACCAGAAATACTTCGCAGGCAGAAAATTCGGAAAGGATTGACTCGAGGCATTTCGAATGCTTCGCGCGACATCGAGTGCAATTTGTATTCGCGGCGAGATCGAACGCCTCGAGCGTATCTTCCGGTCGATCTGCAATTTTTCGCCTCATCGTAGATTCGCCATTGTCCTTCCTTTTAAACGTAATTCTATTACTTTGATATTTTTTACCTTATCGATACTTTCGTTTCAATAAATGTGCCTTATAACGAAAGCAATTTATTTTATTTTCTACCCTTGAGTTTAACCGAACCGATTTTCCGCAATTGATCGATCGATGATCGCCATTGATCCCCTTTCTAAGAATTTTGACGAGAGAATTTTTTTGCATTTTTTTTTAATCTTCTGAAGAAAAGGTAGTCGCAAACGAATTAACTTTTCGTTAATACCCATTTCGAAAAATCTTTTTCATTTTGAGAATCGCATTTAACGTTCTCTCTCTCTCTCTCTCTCTCTCCTCGTGCAGTACCGAGCCTTAGGCCATGCCGAGGAAACCCGCGTAGAATGGCAAGAATATTACGACACGCTCGGTCTCTCCTATCGGACAGCCGCTGCCAGTTTGTTCGTTCGTTCTCCTTTCCTCGCTCTCTTCCTCTCGCTCGCTCGACTCTCAATGTAAATTCCAAGCGACGAGCTTTGGTATTCCTCTAAATGTACGCGCACAAGCGAGCACGAAGCGACGGCTCGAGAGCGCCCGGTTTAGCCATTTTTCTAGGGGCGAAACAGGTCGCGAAACCAGGTCTCTCCGTATTTTTCTTCCATTCATATAACGACCGTCCCGAGACAAATAAAACGACGTCGGGCGTCGCGGCGCTGCATACGACGCGTCTGCGCGGTCGCGCCTTTGTTAATGACGCGTTTCATTCGATGAAATAATTTTTATTCTCGTTTTCTCGGTGCTTGAAATTACATCGACGAGTGCTTTGGATCGCGCTCAATTCTCGATTGGCAAACGATAGTTTGGTTTCGGGCTGGCGAGATAATAAATTTGCCTGTATTTTGCAGAAAACAGAAGAAACGTCGAACATTTTCCGCGTTGATTTAACAGTTAAACTGCTTCTCTTTATTTTTCATTGATTCGTGTGTGTTTTGGATAGCGCTCGATTTCCAATTGGCAAACGATAGTTTGGCTTGCAGTCGGTAAAATCACAAACTCACCGGTATTTAACAAAAAATACGAGGAATTCCGCGTGGATTACGTATTCGAATTTCGTCTCTTTATTTTTATTTATTCGTACAACGAGGTTCACGGAACGATTAAAGAGCGGCTCGAAATTTTTGTCAATGGAGCGTTTTGCATCACAGTCAAATTCGTTCGATTCACTCTCGATGCTCTTTAAATTTTATACGCTCGAAGTTAAGCGCGTGACCGCTTTGACGATCTTCGATTTACAGACGATAATTTGTTTCTGGACGGGCGAAGTTACAAACTCGCCTATATTTTACAGATAGTAGGAGGCACATCGTAAACATGTCGCGTATACGTACAGTCTTACACGGAACATCGAAGCCGAAACTTCATCGAGCATAGAATTCTCGTCTTGGCATTTCGAACGAAACCGCGTATAAACGAGTTTAACGCGATCGCGACGGAATTCTAAATCGTACGTTTCTCCATCGGGCGGGGGATTCTTATCCATGATCAAAATTTACGTCGTCGAGTTTCTCACCCGTACGTTGAAAATCTTAAACGTAAGTTCAAAATCGCTCCTTTAATCCAATACGTTCCTTATAATATTAATTGTCAAATCGATTAAATCTTTTCCCTAATTTTATTACCAAATAAGGAGCTGTGATCAGATCCGTTTGTACCACCGGTGGTACATCCATTCGTGGATTCACGATCAGCCACGCTGTCCATTAGACGCGAGACAGGAACCAATCGAGGCCAAGACACCTCGAAGGGACTTACGATGTACTCGAATTGCAAATCCGTTCGTACAGGGATTATCCCGAAGTTCCTCGAATTCTACGACATTTCGAGCGTCTTTACTCGGACGTTCGCCAGCCCCGTTGCTAATCGTATCGATGCTTATTCGATTGTTTCGCTGGAAGAGACTCCATGGCCATGGAGCGTGCGATAAAGCCATGAAACTCGACGAAACTCGGCAGAGCGTATAATTCGACGTCGTTCGAGCTCGCTCGGTGTAACACCGGGTGTCGTCCGATATTTTCCGCGAAAATACTGGTCCCTGCTGTTTATTTGTTCCGACATTCAGCGCACGACAGCGCGAACGCGCGTTCTTCTATTAGTTTTCGCGTTATTACTATTCCTGTTATTTCCGTGTCGGGAAAACAGGCGACGCGCGGAACGATGAAACGTTGCAGCTTTGCGTCACGGCTCCATTCACTGCGAGGCAATCGTTTATGATATACGTACTCGATTCGCGAGGAAAATCGCGATGCGAAATATCGCGAGGGTTCTTTGACGCGTCGATCGTAAAATCGACTGGATCGAGTCGATCAGCGGAAACGTACGGAGAGACGTCAAAAGAGCAAGAAATAGTACGCGTATCGAAGTCCCTCGGAAATTCTATGCATGAGAAATTACAACGAGAAGTGAAGAACTACGGGGAAAGTAAGAAAGAAGATGAAAAATATAAAGAAGAAAAACGACAACAATAGAAAAAAGAAAATGAAGAGTTATAAATGAGTCGTGAGTTTTGAATCGAGTGGTATCCCACTGGCGTGCTGTCGCTCCAAGAATTCAAAGAACGACCATAAAAATAAAAAGAAAAAAGAGGAAGAAGAAAAAGAAGAAGCGAAGTAGCTACGAAAAATAACGACACGAGGAATCGTCAATCCTTTCGACAAGAACGAAAGAACGACGACGAAACTAAGAAGAACAGATGAAGGAAGAAGAAAAAGGAGAAGAGAATCAGCTATAAAAAATAACGACACGAAGGATCGTGAGTCTTGACTGGAGAAGAACCCCGAACGACCGCGAATGCCCTCCGTACGCGTGGATCGTGCGCGTAATGGCTCTATACGCGAGATTTACTCACCCATCGAGGTAGGCTCGCGCGCGCGCGCGCGCGAGTAGCTCGTCGACGCTCTCGTGTTTGTGCGTGCGCGTACCTGGCCCAGTGACTCTGTAACCCCAAGCGCCGTGACTGAGGCGACCCTCGCGCGCGTGTGCGCACGGCCGTGCCCCCGCCCCCGCGCCCGTCTGTCGCTCTTGTCGCGAACCTTTAACGCATCGACCGAGCGGCCGCCGGGTGGGCGCACACGCGTGCACGTGCGTGCGCGTCGCGTGTAGGTGCACGCGCCACGAGCGAGTCCGCGACGCCCACGATCGCTCGACGGAAAGACGCGACGCGTCGTTACGCTTATCCACACGGGACGTGCGCGTGTGTTCGCGCTAGTTGGAGCTTACGCGGCACGTATGAGCCCGCAGCAGACGCAAACCCGTTAATCGGAGACGCGGTCAACGGACTCGCCATCCGTCGGATATACGCGCGTCCACTCATTTTTACCCGGGTCGCGACGTAATAATTCGTCGCTTTTGCGACGTGCCGCCACGTTCCTCTTCGACCGGTCGTAAATTATTCCTGGTGTGATGCCAGTGTCCTTTTATTGTTAGATCGGGTCCTCGACCGCGACCCGTTTGGCCTCGTGCTACTCGCGCGCTCGATTGGCATAGAGGAAGAAGTTTCGCTTTTCTTTCTTTCGCTAAAGAGAGGCGTTCGAATCGGCCGCGATGTTCAATTTGGTGAACGCTCGTTCTCGAGCTGGCTGTCGTCCGAGGCGACGATGATATTTTCTTGAGTAGAGACGCAACTTTTACTCGGACGATTGATACGAGTCAACTACTCCTCAATTTATCGTGCCCATTTAGTAAAGGTCAGCCATTTCTGCGTTTGAATCAGCAAGGATGATGAGCTTGACAAATTCGCGTTCCCGAGCTGGCCAACCAATGCTTAATTGGTTGTCGTCCGAGGCTGCGAAGATCTCGTCAGTGAGATGTGCTGACTTCGTACTCCAAGCACGTAGGAGATAAGGAGATCATCCACTTGCTCTAAGAAGGGTAGTTTCTCCAGTAGAGACGTGACTTATATTCGCAATCAGACGAAAATACGAGTAGACGTTTTCCCATTTCACCGAAACTTTTTACCTCGCGAGTAGTCGATCGATTTCTCATCTTGGTATTTTTTACGGAAGTCATGACGTCTCTCGACATCATCGAATGATCTCGATTCTTTCGTTATTGCTCATGAGCAATGGGTACGGGCAATCGCCGTGTCACGTTTCTCTCCAACCACGGAGTCGTGCGATATAGAGCCGATGTTCGTTCGGCATCGTGTCGTTTGGTTTTCTGTTTTATTGTCGTATGGTCCAAGACGCATGATAGCAGGTATGGGACGCGAGGCACTGTCCGCGCTCGAAACTTACGATTATGGGATGGAGCATGGTCCGATGGTGACATACTGCCGGCCAATGCGCAGCAGTGAAAGCCGTTAAAAATCTCGAACGATCGAACGCTCGATGGACTTTTCCAGAGATTTTAGGCGCGATAACGACCAACTTTGAATTACAATTCCCTCGTAAGTACTTAGCCAGGGTACGAGCGCCAAAGAGTCTGATTTTACATGGATGACGTTCCAGCATTAGCGATTAACAGTGAAAAGTAATTTTAAAAAGTGACGAAATATAAAAATTGAAGTCGATAATTCCATGGTTTTCCTCGAGATTTGCTGTATTCTAACTAAGAAACCTACTGAAACTTTCACTCGAACACTTGACTCGAAGTACCAGGCAATTTGCAAGACATAACACGGATCCACGCGCATTCAGCACTACCGACTCAATTAAAGATTCGTCGAGGATCTCATTATCATCGTGCAACTTTGTCGCAAACAAGTAACCGTCGGATAGCACTCAGCTAATGTAGAAACGAGTTCTACGATGGATTTATCTTTCGTCGTCGAGAAATTTCTCGAGAGTGTTGATTCTAGTGGAATAATATCGTAATTTGCTTTTTTCCCTGTCGAGTCTGTACAATTTGCCCAAGCGTGATCATTCGGTGTTTAGAATTGGATAAAGAAATTCTTCTATCTCGCGACAGAATTAACTGGCGTGAGATTATTTATTT
>JAITYT010000528.1:1385933-1396502 GCA_025433975.1 Liostenogaster flavolineata
AGAGAGAGAAAGAGAAAAAGAGACAGAGAGCCCGAGAGAGCCATTCGACTATGATTTACGCCCAAGTCAATTTCACGTATCATCTAATTAACAGCGGCTCGCAGACGTGAAAGCATCGAGCAACCATCCAACGAGGGATTTGAGCGGCTCTAACGAGGGATTCGTCCCTTTCCACGTCCCTGTAGATCGGTGCTAGCTGCCGTCTCGTACGAGCTGTGGCGCGTCGACGTTGCGTGCATCCTAACGAGCGTCTTATGGCTATCGCGCCTCGTTCCGCGTGCCTTTGACCATCCTGGAATTTAAACCGTTTTGTCAGCACTGTCCCTGGATTAGTTTGAAATTGTGCCGGTTTGTACGCTCGAGGGACGGCTTTCCAGTCGAAGCTGCGTGAATGCTCCGAGAGGCGATCGATTCGTGCTCGTTTGTCGGACGGCCGACTTCTCGCGTGGGTGGACGTATCGGCTCGCGCGTACGGCGATTTAGAACGACTCGGTGATTGCTGAACTGATTTCTTTACGACGCTAGCCTTCTAGACGTCTTTTTCAAAACGAATGATTAATATCACGGAAATGATTCGTTTTCTGCCGTATCGCCGAATCGTTACGAATTCATTACCATTTCAGACTTTCAGCGATTTTTTTCTTATTGGATACCAAGTTATATTTCAATTTTTTATCGTTTTTATGCAAACATTGCGTGAAATATGCAAATATTAGGTTGTTCGAAAAGTCATTTCGTTTCCTATCAACATTTTTTTGTGAAGATAACATAAATAAAACAAAAAAAAACATAAAAAGCAAGGATTTTTCATTAAAAAAAAGAATGAAATGAATTTCCCAACAACCTAAGAATCGACGCGCAGTTGACACGAGATACGACGAAACAATTCTGAATTTCCTATGAAATGTATTC
Source organism: Liostenogaster flavolineata (assembly GCA_025433975.1). NCBI lineage: Eukaryota > Metazoa > Arthropoda > Insecta > Hymenoptera > Vespidae > Liostenogaster > Liostenogaster flavolineata. The sequence continues at coordinate 1,386,846 of JAITYT010000528.1, forward strand.
GGATTTCTTCGATCGAAATTTTGCAGATGCCCAAATCGTTCATCGTACGAGAGAAGCACGCGTCAGAATTTGAAAGTCGTCGATCCGTTAGACGCAGCGGTCTCTTCTTTCGTCGATCCGCGAGACACGGAATCGAGTTTACCGGCATTGGCTCCCTCGAGATAATCTTTACAAGAATTCCATGTCTGCTTTTTCTCCAGCTCCATATGGAGCGTCTCCTCCTCTTTCCAGAATTGCGTTTCCCTCTTACCGCGACTCCCGCCCCTCCTGACCCTACTTGTGTACGCTTAATCGTTCCGGTCATGGTTTATTCACGCGGATCGGCGCACTGAGGGACCGATCTAGTCGCGATATCGCGAGAACCGCCGCTTTTTTTTTACGCGACAAAGTGCCGAGAAAGAGAAGAAGCCGCGCGTCGTATCGACTCGTTGCCCGATTCATTGATCAAAGATCACGCAACACCGAGGCAATCCCATTTGGAATTGTTCCCGACTCCACAGAGTCAGCAGAGTGACAAACTCGCATTGACGGCGAAGTTACGACGTGTAAACGACTTTTTTCCTATTTTATTGCGTCGTGTTTCCCGTTCGTTCGAATGAATTCGATAAACATTTTACGCTCTGCAACATTGTTTGTCATGCAACAATGTTGTTCTAATTATTTATGTAAATTATAAAATCGTAAAAAAGATACGACGATTAATAGAGAAAAATAATTATGTATAATAAAAGAGGCTGTCTTAAGACATCAGTAGTAATGGACGATCAGTGGTGAAGCGCGTAAGATGCTGGACACCTCGAGGACCCAGGTTCGAATCTGTGCATAAGCGATAACGATTTTTTTCCGCTGAGAAAAGTTTTTCTTGAGTTTATTTTAATGAAATTACTTGGCTGCTCAGAGGAGCAAAGATACTCCAATGTGCAATTAATAAAAATTTTCAACAAAATTCATTTCTCTTATTTGGATGATTAATTATCCAGTGGCCTCTCTGAGCTTCGTTATTCGATCCAACTGCAATTCATTAACGAAACACATCATCGTTGATATATTACGCCTCGTGTTCTTCGTAACAGTCTCGTGAGATTTAACTGGTATTCGAATGACAGGATACACACAACCTGCTCGCTCCTCTTCAACCGGTGATGATGATCTACCTGTGCTGAATCTTCGTAGTCTTATCTGTCTTTGTGATACGAACTGAGAAAAATTCATTCGAATTTCCTGCAATTTCTGCAGATCCTTCGTCTTATTCGGTAGTGTCAGTGTTCAGAAGAATTTCACGAAGATAATATCTCTCGAATTCGATACGATTGCTCAGAAAAAGCGGCGCAAAGTAGCTAGCTGGACGTCCGACCTTCCGAGCAAAAAAGTGGCAGTTAGAATGGCGTCGCTATAAATCATATTCGGATTCAGTTGTTGAACTCGTAAAGCGAGGGGAAACGACTACTGGAGGTTTGTTGCACTCTCGCGGCGTTTCCATGACGTCTCACGTCGTTGCGACGAGCAAACGGGCCGTTATCGCTAAAACCGACTTCCGTTCGTCGCGATCGCTCGGACGTAGCTAACGAACTTGACTCGTCGTTGGACGAAAGCCCTGGCTTTCGTATCGCTCTTACCTTGCGTCTGGAGATTTATTACGACGCGACGAGTCACGTCCGTATGCGCGAGTGCACGCGTGCGTGTACCTTCTGCGATCGTAAAGTTATCCTTCGGATAATGTGTGGGTATCCTTCGAGATAGATTCATAGAAAAGGCGCTGTGCCGCCTTGTGCATTCTTGGTTGAGAAAGTTATTACCGTGCGAAAATCGGAAGAAGAATGCTGCGATGTGGTGAATTTTTAACTCGTCTGACGCGAAGTTACCCTCCTCCAACGCTTAAGGGAATTTAAACGCGCAGGGTACTTCGATATGCAATTTATTCTTCCGCAATGTTTAATTACGGAACTTACTACCGTAAGACTATAAATATACAGTCGTTAAAAATTATTACTAACGAGATGCGTGTAGATGTTTGTTTATATTTTGTCGCGCAAGGAAAATTTGTGTATTCGCCGACTTACCGAATGAGAAGATCGCGCCGACAGAAGCGACAAACAAGAACAAACACCATTCGCGTCGCGTTTGACGGACGTTTCTTGGAAGCACGACAAACATAACATGCAAATTCCTACCAGAGACGATCGTTGCTTTGGAAATATACATAGAAGGGAATCGATCGACCGGACGCCAATGCGGATCGACTGAGAGGAATGGAGAGAAACTTTGGAGAGAGGCGCTCGATTCAAGCGTTGGAATAATTCATAAGATCGATGCGTATCGCGAGGAACGCGCTCGATCGAAAAAGGCGACGTTTCGATCGACTTCCCTTGGGGATCCCTCGTGACTTAAGAACGCGTTAAGCGTTGCCTTCTCGATATTTAGGAGCGCACTTTCGCTCCGTCCTCTCGCGGCCGACGCGGCGGAGCTTTCCTTCGTAGCTCGAGGCGAATCTAGGATCGACTTGGTAACCTTATGATTTATGCGCGTTAATTATATTCAGTGACAGTGATTGGATCGGTGAACTCATAAATCAGCGCGAACGAATCGATGAAACGTGCTCGAGTCTAGCCGCTCTGCAAGATGACGGATGTTTTTCGAGGTCGACGCGATTTCATTCGAAACGATAGCGATGCTCGCGTTCGAGGAAAGAGGAGCGCGTCTAGAGGACGTTTCGCGTGTGGCGTAAGAAGGATGGAAGACAGCAGAGCGAGACCTGTTTTCTATGAAAACTCGTAACTCTTCGGATAAACTCTTCGACTGTTTTGCTCGGCCGCGTTATTCGTACACGATCGACGGTAATGCTCTCATCGGTTTCTCCTTCCTGTCCTAACGCGCGTCACGGATCTTTGCAATTTCTTAAAGCCACGGCGCTTGGAACCGTGACCGATATTTGGCACGAATTACGCGATATTTCCGAGATATCGTCAAAATTAGACGAGCTACCAAAGTAACGATCCTCGTTACACTTCCTTGTTTAAAAGTAATTTACCTTGAATCGATGTTAGTTTTTTATTTTTACAACGCTTGAATTTGTTACATTCCTTTCAGTGATTCTGCTCCGTTATTATTACGACAATAATTTATTCATTTGTATTTATATCGAATTTATTTATATCGAAGGATGTATCGCGTCATATCGTTTCTCACGATCGATAGACACGAATGGACAGAACGGAATCATCTTTGTTCCGACTGGTTGACTTCGATTATCGACGGGATAGAGTACATCGTCAAAGCGACTGCTAGACGAGTTCCCGCGGGAGTTGAAAGTCCATCAAATACTAAAGTTGGCGTATTCTACATCAAAGTTAGCGAATATTGACGAGCGAATGCTATTTATGGGATTATCGAGCGATCGAACTCTGTAGTGCTGGCAATTATACCGTCGAAAGAAATATATGATCTAAATACGTGTTAGTTGACTTAGCAGAAAAGTCGCAAATATCGTACCTTTGGAATCCTTTCTTGCGAAACATTCGACTGATTTAACACAGGCGATTGCAAGCGTTTTGAAATGATTTGTTTCCAAATAATCGTTCGATATTGAAATGCATCAAATTTAACTTAAAAATTCAATTTTCGATTTCTACGACTTCTCAAAACGATCCTCGGATTCTCGAAGCATCTTTAAGGACTTCGTTCCATCGTACGCGTAACGACGATTATATTTCAGCATTAAAGACGACGAAGAAGAGGAGAGGGAGTGGATCGTCTCGCGTACTCGATTTAAACGACTGCGTGCGGAGGATTTTTTCTCGCGAGCGCGGCGTTCGTGCGAAACGAGACGCGGCCGATCGGCCAGTCGGGATTTAATAAATCGTAGGCGGTGGCCGTGATCTTATCCGCATCTCGATCGGGCTGACGATTTCGCCGGGCTGCTGCGGGCTCCTACCCGTTTTATAATGAACGATAAATAATCGCGGGTAATTCTCTCGCCTCTACGAACTTCCCTTTTCTCTTCTTCTTCTTTTGGTCGATAGGTATCAATTCGTCGATGCGACCTTCTTCGACGGATTCCAAGGGAGGAGAAACGAAGGGACGGATATAGATAACATCGGTTAACCCTTCGCATGCCGCCTTTCTTCTTACGTCGACTGCTTTTTTTCCAGGGAACATCGCAGATAAGCTCTTAAGCGTCGTTTTGCTACTTTATCAAAATCGTTGAATTCCTACCGATTTTTCAGATCAGTGCCGCCGAAATTATCGTCATGGCCGCAAGAAAAAATCGAGCACGAAATCGAAGACGTTCGGGCTATGAAGCTACCCGAGCCTTAAAAATTAATCGAAGCCGCACCAACTTTTAACTCTATTTTCTATCACTGATTCTTTCAGTTATTCAATTCCATGCACCAAAACGTTCTCTATAATATTAATTTTTTTCCATACACGGAATTTTGCTTTTATTATGCCTCTCGTTTAATGACGATTATCGACTAATCGACCGATCGAAATCCCACGCTTTTTAAATTATACGAAGCACCAAGATCGATCGTAGGAAACGCAGGGAAACATTTTACATCGTAGAGATTTCAAAAACGGATAAATTTTTCGAAATGGAGCGAGGAAGGCGACTTCGTGGAGTTTCTCGACTCTCGTGTAAGAGTAGTCAGTGGCGAACTCGCCGCCGTCTAGCTCGGCGCGTCGTCATTTCTCACGCGGGCCGATTCTATTGGAGACGCTCGCCTCGGGGGCCAGGAGAAGCGCTCCCCTCGTGGCTAGGCCGAGACGTCGAGGAGCAGCAGGTGCATCTTGGCCGTGGCTCCTCTCGCATGCTCGCCGCTCCAGCCGATACCTTGGATCGTACCGACGACTTACGCGTGCATCGCGATACGATACGGCGACGTTGTCGGTGTCGGGCCGTGTTGCCTACAGAAGAAACGGACGCCGATGAAAAAGCACGTCGACCACGTCTTTGACCACCTTTTCCGTTCGTTTCTCCCCTTTCCGATCGAATAGGGGAATTTGTCATTTCGATTGAAACGTAAGTCGTTTGGTAATGTTTGCAGTGAACATTCTTGGAGATCCTAAACGAAATGTATAATAAATCGCAGGAAAAGAGCTCGATCTCGAAACGATTGTCTTAAAATTGCAGTAAAAACCGATAAGTATTAAGTAGAATTATTCGTTTTAATACAAATGTACGATATTTTCACTGTTTGGAGATGGTCGGAAAAAAAGAAATTCCACGAAAAGCGATCGGAAAATTACGGAAAATTTTCAGAAAAAACGATGAATGTATGTTCAATAATTTAAAAGATTAATAAAAGCATTCAAGTAGATTTTCGGTTGAAACTATGAAAAATGACTTCCCGATCCGATAGAGAGTACTCGAAACTTTTACATGCAAGATTTCGCTTGTTCGCTCATTTCGATTTTAGCTTCCGATCTTGATCGCGATCGAGATTTCGCTTCGGATCGCGCGAGAGGTTGCCTGCATTGCGGGAGCCTCGACCCTCGGCTTATTTCGAAATCGCGTAACCAATCGATTCGTTTCCGCTCGTTGGATATCGCCTATCCCTGTGTGTGTGTGTGTGTGTGTGAGAGAGAGAGAAACAGACACGATCCATACTCCCGCGATTAATAAGGCAGATAGTAGAGAACGAAGTGATTCAGACAGTCATGGAAGTAACACGAACAACGCGGCTGCCGATCGTCGAGTCTCGTTTCCTTTCTCCTCTTCTCTCTTTCGAGGTGGAAGTAACGTCGCGTCACAATAATTACGTCATTGGTACGACGATTCCTATAAGGGCGACTGAAAGTTTCTTCGTTTCCTGGACTGTCTATAATTCACTATTGTTTCTAGAGTCGAGACAAAGATTTGTCTCTTGTCAGCAGTTAAAACGCAAGTGGAGTAAAATTTCGAGAAATTTTTATTAACTCGTTACTCGCCACAATATAACAAAATCAAGAGAACGAGGGAATATGTATGCGTATGTCAGATTTTTAATCATAAATGTCGGATGCATATTTAATAGAATAAAAATACGATCTTCCTTCTTTTAGACGCTGGCAGGATGTGCTATAATTGTTATAAAGAAATACTCCAAATATTCGTGTTATTCGTATCCCAAAATCGGGATATTGGCTGTGTTCTTTTCTGTATTCTATTTGTTGAAAGCGTTTTTCCAATTGCAGTTGGCTCACGGAAATCGGTGGTCTATTGTTGGTTTACGACTCGCTTTTGGCAGATTTAAAGCGTTAACTTTCGGAATTATCACCGAATTGGTCGAAAACATTCGTGTTGTTTCTGCGGCTCTAAAAATCCTGAAACTTTGAAGGAAACTTTTGGAAATGCTCGTTCTCTAAGCTTCCCCCTATTACACGTAGTTCGGTGGATTTCAGTAGCTGAGCGAGTTTTCGTAAAACTTCGTTAAGGAGACAATTTTTTCCGTTGAAACCGGATTTTTCCGCTTTTAGTCTAGGACAAAAGACGACTTTTATCCTCGGAAACGACGCGAGTACTTGTTACGTCAGTATGCTAAAAAGGGTATCGTTAAGGCTTATTAAAAAATCTACATAGAACAGATAAGTCGAGGCAATTGTTTCGTTTATCTCAATTTTTATCGGACTAGTGAATTTTTAATTCTCTTTCTATTTAAAATTTTAATTCAAATATGGCCTTTCTGAATATTTGAATTAAACTACGCTTAACTTGGCACGAGATGCAAGGATATACAAACTTCGTTCACTGCTAGAGCGTTTAGAGCGCAACTATAAAAATGGTCTCGTACAAATATTAACTTCTACCACAACTTTCGTGTTGCTTGGTGCAAAAACGTCGACATCAGTTCGACGAAATTCTCCATAGTCAACGGTTCAACTAACCAAAGATAGATGTACTACCTTTGAACATCGAATATCGACGAATTTCTACGAAGATCGATTCGATCGATCGGTTGGACAAGGCAGCGGCATTTTCGTAGAACAATTGTTTCGTGATTGGAAAGGAAAGTTCATTTCCAAGAAGTATGCGATTCCGACATCGGCGCGCCTCACGGAAAAGCAAAGCATAAGGCAAGATTCGACGAGAACTTTCTTCTGGATTTCGCCCGATCCGTTGATCGAATTCTCTCTCTCCCTCTCTCCTTTTCTTTCTCTTTCACCTCGAGCGTTTGGAAACTTACAAGATGTCGGGTCACGGTCTCCCCGACTACTCCGTTCGCCTTCGCTGTAAGAACCAACGAAGCGCTTCGATTTCTATTTACGATAATGAAGGAAATTTCCTTTCTAGATACATTTAGATTATGCATTTTCTAATTCGCATCGAATGATATTGCACGTATAGGTACACGTACGAACGCGTACGTGCAACCGCGTACTACTTTCTTCGCGGAGCGACACTCATTAAAGTCGCATCGGAGCATCGAACATCGTTGCGTGGCGCGCTCTTGGATCTCGTTTCTGTTTTGATTAATCGTTACCGGATACTCCAACGATGGATACTTTCGTGATTGTTACACGATCGATCGATTTAATATCCCAATTGCAATTGCTGTAGAATCACCATCGCGATTGTACAGTGCGTTTTATAATTGGAAGTATTTGAACTTTTTTCGTGACGTATATCGTTCACGTATCGTATAATTTTATTTGTTTAAATTAAATAAATAATAAAAATAAATAATTAAATCTCGTTGACACTTTACTCAAGCATCTTCTTTCTATCATTCTATCATTAAGCATTCTATGAATAAGCATTGCAATTGCAATGCTTACATCTGCAACATGCAGACGATTTGGGGAAAAGACGAAAAATGGCAGAAATAGAAGGAAAGAAAAAGGAAGAAAGGGATACCGAGTAAGCAGGCGTCGACGTTACGATGAAACGTAAATTACAACGGCGATAAAACGCGTGACATTTTTTTCCCCTTTTTCTTTATTTTCGTAGCAGCGCGGAACGCTGTCTCGACACGGTCGAGATCACGAAAGCGTTAAAACCGCTACCGATTCGATAATAGAATTATTTCTCCTTCGTTAAATTCGTAACTGAATCGGCATTATGTCGCGACCGTTCGATCGCCTCTCTACCAACACGATGCAACGCTGACGAAAAAGACGTAGTTGAGATGCGACCGCGGATGACGCATCTTTTTGCGGTAACGTTTAAGTTCGAGCGACGTTATTAGTGGTAATTTCGTAACAGTACGAGGCGATAACGTTGTTAAGAGTGGACGCGTGTGTAAACTTAAAGTGCCTCGTGTCGTAATCGACTGGTGCAAAAAAGAAAGAAGAGGAAGTTACAAATCGATAGAAAAGACGGCCTGCTACGGCAATTATCAATAGAGATTTATCGCGACAGGAGCCGTAAACCGCTTCCGCGTCTACAGGTGGGACGCGTTCGCGTTTCTAGGTACCTCCTACGTCGCAGGAGCCTCTTTGGCTCCTCGTTACGTCGATTATCCCGACCGAGACCGACAATGGACAGGATCGTAGGCGCGTACGTCTTTCTCATTTTACTCTCGACGCGAAACCGATTTCGAATCGTGAGATATAGTACACTAACGTAGATCCATCGAACGTTCGATGGAGAATCTTCGTCGAGAGGGAGAAAATGAGAAAAAAGAACTTAATTCCACGAATAATTTTTAACGACCGTATTCACTCGGGGAAAATTCATAAGAAAATGGATGAATCTTTCGATTCGCGCGTATAATTTCTTCGATCGTATCGAGTCGTTCGGAAAGATAAAAAATATTTTATACTTTACATTATATTTCTATTTATTATTTTGCATTAAATTTCTTCTACCGATAAATATATAATATAATAAAAAAGAAAAAGAGCGATCAGTGCGAGCTATAGAAAATCGTCGTTGGCTTTCCGAACGATCCAATCAAATTGCGTTATGAAATACGACGAAAGAAGATTTGTCAGAAGATAATCGAAGGAAAATAACGGAAGGAGAAGCAAGGAGGAAAAAAATGCGTAAAATTCAACGAACGATAGAATTCTATCGGCGACCGAACCGTGCGATTTAATAACTATCCAAGCGAGGAGAATTCCCAAGGAAGGACGCGTTCCTGGTACCTTCCTCGCGTACGTATATCTTAGGTGGACGAAAGAATCGATGTCGGAGACGCAAGGTGCGGGCCATTATCACCGACTTCGCGAAGGTGGCCATTGTATTTTCCGCGCGCGCTGATGAGAACCACGCGCGCCTTCCTCGGGTGAGAAACGCCCCGAGATAGAATATAAGCGAAGGATGATCGGAAGGGCTTGATAACATTGTTTTCCCTCGTCCAGTGCTTTTATTTGCATTGGCCCACACCGCCTTATTACACGCGCCGTACCACCGAAGCCGAGGTATTAGCATACGCGTTCCTAAGACGCAACGCCTCGCAGTTATTGATCCCTACGTCCTTATGCAATTTTCTGGAGAATTCGAGGATGCGCCGCCTCGCGTTGCATAACGGAAGAGGCACGGAAACCCGCGTCTCGGGATATTGCGAGGAGATATTTTGACGGATATACGCTACGATCTTCTAAATTTCTAAATAGGAAGAGCGGCGAATATTGCAGCGAAAAGAAAGTTGCGACGAAACGAAGATTCTTTGAAAGTTTTATCCCTTTTTAAAAGAGAACGTTTAGAAGTAACGTTCGGGATAAATTTTTTTTTTT